>PVKE010002857.1:0-77893 GCA_004027555.1 Craseonycteris thonglongyai
TTGCATCCGCAAGGTACTAGGATCAAGTCCTGGCCCCAGCCCATGTGGAACCATATGCTGATCTGGGGTGTGCATCCCATCCCAGTTTGGTTCCTACCAGGGAGAGTTTCCCACGTGGAATTCCCTCTCCTGCTCTTAGGAGTGGAGGCCTCCCCTGGGGGAGGCCCCTTGCTCAGTTCCCACCCTGTGCAGACTGGAGCCCACCTGTGAAGTGAAACTATGTTGAAAACTGATGACATGCAAATACGGAGACTGCTCTGGGCCCTCCCCTTTCCATCTGTCTCTCTCTCTCTCTCTCTCTCTCTCTCTCTCTCTCTCTCTCTCTCTCTCTCTCTCTGTCAAAACAATAAAATAAATCTTTAAAACAAAATCACTCAGGAGCCAAATTAAAAAAATAGTTTTAAAGTCTCTACTGTAAAATTCTTAATGCATTATATTGTTTTAAGTTTACAAAGATACTCAAGGAAATATTGACATAAAATACTGAATAAGAATTTTAATATATAGCAGCGGCTCAAAGCTTTTTAATGAATACACAGTTTTTTACTATTGGTATGAGGAAGTGCTCAATGCGAAGAACTTGATGACTTATTTCCCAGGGAGACTTGTCTGTGAAAGCCTTGAGCTGTCTCTGAAATTTTTCTAAGCTCCACAACATTTAAAAATGCATATCTGTGATTAATATAAGAATTCCACTGCTTCATTTAGAAGAATTAGAATTCACAATGGGAAAACTAGGAGGAAAAAAACTTAGCACAGAAAGAAGTAGTCCACTGAAAGTAATTTTCATTTTCCAAAAGCTCATATGTACAAAAAGCAGAAAACAAAACAAAACAGAAATCAAGGCCGATTTTCATTTAAATTAATCATCGTCACCTTAATTCTAAAAATGTATAACACAAGTAACCAAATAGATGACAACATAGCTTTTTGTTAACAGATCAATCTCTTTGCATTAAATCTTGAAAAGTATATTGGATAAAGTTTTCCTGCATCACCCCAAAAGACTCAGTCTTTGTGGAGCTATAACAGGAAGCCCACCATGCAATAGATATTCAAATAATTCATAACATAAATCAATGGTGCTGTCCTATTACCTTCAAGAAGATTATTTGCTTTATAGATTTTTCTGTATTACCCTTAGTACCTTTAAAATTATATACATAACTATTGAACTAGGTAAGTTAGGAGACAATAAAATATTGCATTTAAAGCATTCTAGCTTAATAAGCTAATGTAAATAGTCAAAAACTGTAGTTGCTGAGGTGATGTTTAATCTTTCAGTTACCTAGCAGTCAAGGAATTCAAGCTGATGTTATAAATAGATTCTAAAAAACAAGAATGTGAGTAAATTGCAAAAGTCATGCAATGTTTTCTCAATTCAATTATCAGTGACTTCTGGTTCATTTGCCTTAACCCCACTATTATTGCAAGTGTACACAGATACACACCTGAGTGCATTTCTTTCATTCCACTGGTGAAAACATTTTTCATAACAAATAAAACACCTATTAAACCTTTTTAGTCTGTATCATTTGCAAAGGTCACGGGTTAAAGAAAAAATGCAGAAAAAAGAAAAAGAAAAAAAAAGTCAGCTGCTCTCCACATGCCAGGAAGATTTTCAGGTCTTCTTATGGATATTTTTTAAACTTAATCAACTCTTATTTAATAAAACTTGAATATATGGTCTCTAACTTCCACTATAAGTACTCTTATGATGCTCTCCATGTAACATAATATCTATAGTATTACAACCCAAAGTCTCATTTTTTTAATTTCTTGAGACACCTATGACTATGAATCTTGTGTTTAAGCACAGAACACATCTGTAATACTTAAGGAAACACTCCATGGTTTATATATATCTGTGGTGTAAAGAGTATGCACACCCAGTAGAAACACAATAAACATTTGATGATGTGCTAATGTTCCTCCAGGAAAGATAAAACCATCTGTTCTTAACTGCAGTAAGAGGTAAGAAAAAGATAAACTTATTAAAGTTAATCATTTACTGATAGATACATGTGCTTGATTAATTATTCTTCTTAATTTATGTATTTATTTGTGTCTTAAGAGTCCATTACAGACATTACTTACACCTTCATTAACTCTTCATTATCATTATATTATATGCATAAAGTTACTCAACTGGATTAAAGTATCATCTCAGTAAAAAAAAATCAAGAACACTTTTGTTTTAATAGTACTTTGGCTCTCTATGATGCTTCATATAACTAGTTTATACTATATCAATCAGGGAGGGTAGTAAGCACAGTTCTTCATTATCTAGTCTCAATTCTCATTACTCCCCAAGGTAGTCCCTCAAATCCAACCAAAGTTGATTACTGGAAGTTTCTAGAATGTTCCCTGCTCTAATGCAATTCCATAAGCCAAGAATTTTCTGTTCTATCCTGCCCCCTCTACTCACTACTTTCTTTGCCTAATATCATTTTGATTGTCTCCTCCAAAAGAGACTTTACTCACCATCTTTCTTTCAACTGAATTATGAACATATCCTGTCACAAGGTATTCACTGTCCCCACTGTATGATTAGCATAAGCTTATTTCTGACAGTTACTTGAAAACAGAACTGCCCTCTTTATTTGTATCACCCAGGCATTATACTACGTCTGACAATTAAGTTCACAAACTTACCACCTTGCGCTTACATTGGTAGCATTGTACAAAGAATTTGATAATGTTTTATAACCTTGGTGTATCAATGTCTCACAGCTGTGTTCATGTAGACATGTGGTGGTGTCTGGCTGAATGGCATTCATTATTGTTGTTGCATGTTTTTGTGTGCAGTCGCAAGAATGTTGAAGCTTGAAGTAGAACAATGAACAAACATTACATCCCTGTTAAACTTCACAAGAGTGAAAGTAAAATCAGAAACATGTTAGTCCGAGTTGATGGGATAATGCCATGAAGAAAACGTCAGTGTACAAATGAATTCAATGTTTTTCTGAGGGGAGAAAAAGTGCCACTGATGGAAAGAGGTCAGGGCAGCCAGTAATAAGCAGCACTGATGAAAACACAGCAAATATTTGTTTAATTGTGTGTCAAAATCATCGGCTGACTAAGAAGCATAGAAAACCAAGTAAACACCAGTAGAGAACCAGTTAGAAAAATCTTTACTGAAAATCTTGGCATGAGAAAGGTGTGTGCAAAAACCGTCCAAAGAAGCTTGCCAATGAACAAAAGCAAAGGAGAGTAAAAGTTTGCCAAGACCTTTTGAAGAGGCAAGATGGTGTCTGCGGCTGTGTTATCACTGCTAAAGCAACGTGAGTGTACCAATACCACCTTGAAAAAAAGTGTCAAAGTGCACAATGGAATTCATCCCATTTTACCACCAAAAAGATTTGTCAGTCCAAATCAAGAGTCTAACCAATATTATTAACCTATTTTGATATCAGAGGGATTGTTCATTATAAATTTGTACCAACTGGACAAATAGGCTACCAAGTTGATTATTTGGAAGTGCTGAAGAGGCTGCACGAAAAAGCTATACAAGAACAACCTGAACTTCTCACCAACAACTCACGGCTCTTGCATCATGACAATGTACCAGCTCACATGGCACTGTCTGTGAGGAAGTTTTTAGACAGTAAACAAATGACTATATTGAAATACCCTCTCTGCTCACCTGATCTGCCCCCGCCCCCAATGACTTTTTACTTTACCTGAAAATAAAGGAAATATTGAAAGGAAAATATTTTGATGGCATCCAGGATATCAAAGGTAATACGATGATGACTCTGATGGCCATTCCAGAAAAAGAGTTCTGAAATTGCTTTGAAGAGTGAACTAGATGCTGGGGTCGGTACATAGCTTCCCAATGGCAGTACTTCAAAGGTGACTGTAGAGATATTCAGCAATGAGGTATGTAGCACACTTTTTCTAGAGTGAGTTTGTGAACTAAATTGTCAGATTTCATACAGAAGACAGCAGAGTATAGGTGTTCAATAAAAGTTGTTGAATAGACAATGGTGAAGATGTTGATTCCTACATAAATAATTAGCTTAGGAGATGCCAGGATAGCTCAACAGTTGAGTGCTTGCCTAGTAGTTGTGAGGTCCAGAGTTCCATTCCTGGCTCCAGCTCCTGCAATCTCATATACTGAACTATGGTGCAACTGGTGGCCACCATAATGGCTCAGTGGTAAAGGTTCTCACTTCCCATGTGGGAGACCCCTGGTTGGGTTCCCACCCCCTGCCCCAAAACAACCACACATCTACCTGTGTGAAAGGAAACCATGCCACAGCAAATGATGTACAACTATGGAAACTGCTTTGGGTCCTCCCCACTTCCCTCTCTTGCTCTCTCTCTCACCTTCTGATTTCACTCATACGTGGAATATAGAACTGAAAGCAACAAAGAAACAAAACCTCATGGTCATTGTCAATATTTTAATGGTAAGGGTAGGGGGTGGGTGGGAAGGAGGAAAGGTGTGTGGAAGAGTAGGGAGGGGGAGCTAGATATATGGTGGTTAAAAGAAAGCTGACTTTGGGTGGTAAATACATATTTTAACATATAGATGAATTACTATACAAATGTACACCTGGAACCTACATAATTTTAATTAACCAATGTCACTCTAATAAATTTAACAATAAAAAATGAATGAATTAATTAATTAATTAATAAACCTAAAAGTATAAAATAAAATTATTAGCTTAAAAGAAAATTTAAACTTGAAACTTTTTCTTAGACCCACTGCACATAAAATTACTACAGAAGCTGTTTCTTTTTCTTTGAATTAAATCTAATTTATAAGAATGTTCATTAGCAGTCTAAAACTGGAAACAACCTAAATTACAAAAAATAGTAAAATGTATAAATAGTCATATATTGTGTTTACTGAAATACTACATACAAGGGGAATTCACCTACAGATAAAATGTAATGCAGTATATTCCATTGAGGACACGGCCTCTGTTCATTTGTCTTAAAATTAACCACTGTTAGACCAAAGTAACAGTTGAATCTTTAGATGGTATGTTCTTTTCATATGCTATGGGAGTATAAGTGGTTTCACTTGTAATGAAGGGAAGCTGAGATGGCTCAGCAAATTAAGCACTCACTTTGCAGCCCCGGGGACCAAGGATCAAATCCCAGTCCCCGGCCCACATGGACCCATATGCTGAACTGGGGTGTGCTTCCCATGTGGGAGGCTCCCAGTTTGGTTCTAGCCCTCCAGTTTGGCCCCTGGGTCAAGGGGGCATGCCTCCCTTGTGGGAGGCACTAACCCAGTTTCTGCTCTGTGTCTGCACAGCCCCCGCCCACCTGTGTGGAACAAAACCATGTCGAAAACTGATGACGTACAACTATGGAGACTGCTCTGGGCCCTCCCACTTCACTCTGTCTCTCTCTGTTTCTGCCTCTGTCAAAAACAATAAAACAAATCAAAAAAAAATTTAATGCAAAAAAACATTCCATGCCCATAAAGTTTAAATTCTATTAACAGTGTTCAGTCTAGTTTTCACTTGAGTGCTGACATTTTAATAAGTTGATTATTTTTTCCATCATAGGAGGAATATATCTCAGACACTCAGATTTGGAAAATAAAAAAAAAAATATCACCATAAAAACACCTGTTATGTTGGTTAATATTTTTTCAAATGTTTTTTTGTTTTGTTTTGTTTTTGTGATTCACATAATCATACCACTTATGTAATTTGCAGCCAGCATTGACTCTTTCAACAACTTTCTACATGACTTTAAAGTATAAACAATACAAAAATCAATGTATATAATAAAAGTTGTTTCAGTACTATTATAAGATGCTAACTGTGTAAACCATAGATGCAAATAAGCTGGTATAAAAAAAGTACTGATCATCAGTAGGTGGTTAATAATTTACACACTTACAAAAGATATTTATTATTAATATTTAATGAATTCATTAATTATATTATTTATTGTAAACACATAGTTACCAACCACCAAAGAATGTCCTTGGGAATGTAAAGGTGACAGCTCATTTACTGCATTTGTACTGCCTTTTTTCTTTCTTTTTTAAGTATAACATTAATTCAGGGTATGTTAGCATATCAAGAAACTTCAAAAGAATAAAAGTGTGAGCACCTGACATTTATCAATGTACATGTCTATTGGCTATTTTAAAATTCATATTGTTACAATTATTTTGAGCTAATATTTATTACTTCCACCTGGCATTTATATGTTTCTCAAAAAAATCACATTAGAAAGCATGGAGATGTTTGTGTTTCTGCATGTGTTTGTGTATGCTTGCTTATAAAAAGGCTTATTCCTACAGTCACTATGGCGAGGTCTCTAAGAGAAAAGATTTAATTTTGTTTGAGAAATAACTAATATGTCTCTAAAATTTTCGATACATTGACTTTAATTTCCTATTATTTGGCAGCTGAGTGTTTTAAAGTATTTACTATCAAATTGCACTTCAAAAATATAGACATTTAAAAAACTTAAAATATGCATCCCTTTTCAACATAATTTTCTCTGTTGTATTCAAAATGTAAAAGTTTAGGGTTAGTGCTGGAATTTTTTTTAATTGTTAAATTTATTGGGGTGACATTGGTTGATAACAATTACATAGTTTCCAGGTGTACAATTCTCCATTACATCGTCTATGCATTGCATTATGTGCTCAACACGCAGAGTCAGTTCTCCTTCCATCACCATATATTTGAGACCCCCTCCCTACTTCCACATGCCCCCCTCAACCATTACCCTCAGGTAACCACTAAACTGACTGTATCCATTAATTTTTGTTTCTTTGTTACTTTCAGTTTTATATGCTACCTATGAGTGACATCATGTTTCTTGATTCTTTCAGTCTGACTTATTTTTCGTAATATGACTGTCTCAAAGTCTATCCATGTTGTCACAAATGTTGTATTTTATCTTTTCTTATCACTGAGTAGTATTCCATTGTGTAAACGTACCACATCTTCTTTATCCAGTCATTTATCGAAAGACACTTTGGTTGTTTCCATGACTTGGCCACGGTGAACAGTGTTGCAAGGAACATTGGGGTACATATATCTTTGTGAATTAAGGTTTCCAAGTATTTTTGGGTAGATACCGAGAAGAGACATTGCTAGGTCATATAGTAATTCTATTCTTAATTTTTTGAGGAATCTCATACTGCCTTTCATAGTGGTTGTGCCAATTTATATTCCTACCAGCAGTGTATGAGGGTTTCTTTTTGTCCACAACTTCTCCAGCACTTGTTAATCCTTGTCTTGTTGATTACAGCCATTCTAACAGGCATGAGGTGGTATCTTATTGTGGTTTTAATTTGCATTTCCCTAATTGCTAGTGGTGTTGAGCATTTTTTCATGTATCTGTTGGCTGTTTGTATGTCTTCATGGGAGAAGTGTATGTGCGGGTCTTCTGCCCATTTTTTAATTAGATCACTTATTTTCTTTTGTGGTTGAGATGTAAGAGTTCTTTATATATTTTAGATACTAGCCCCTTGTCAGAGGCATTGTTTATAAATATTTTCTCCCATTTGGTTTGTTGCCTCTTTGCTTTGTTGATGGTTTCCTTTGCTTTGCAGAAGATTTTTAGTTTGATATAGTCCCGTTCATTTATTTTTGCTTTTACTTACCTTGCCTTTGAGGTTAAGTTCACAAAGTCCTCTCTGAAACCAAGTCTGTATGTTTAGTACCAATGGTTTCTTCTATGCAGTTTATTGTTTCACATCTTATATGAAGGCATTTAATCAATTTTGAGTTGGTTTTGTTCTATGGTGAGAGTTCACCGTCCAGATTCATTCTTTTTCTTTTTTTCCTTTTTTTTTTTTTAATCATTCTTTTGCATGTGATTTTTCAATTTTCCGAGCACCATTTACTGAAGAGGCTTTCTGCTGTCCATTGAATATTTTTTGCTCCTTTGTCTAAAATTATCTGGCCATATATTAATGTGTTTATTTCTGAAGTTCTGATTCTGTTTCAGTGGTCTGTATGCCTATTTTTATACCAATACCAAGCTGTTTTGATTATTGATGCTTTGTAGTATAGTCTGAAGTAGGGGAGTGAGATGCTTCCAGAGTTATTATTTTTGCATAGGCTTGCTTTGGCAATTTGGGGCCTTTTGTGGTTTCATATGAATCTGTTGCGTTTTGTCTGTTTGTTTGTTTTTTGTTTGTTTTAAATTTATCAAAAGAATGTCTGTGGGATGTTGATGAGAACTGCATTAAATTGGTATATTGCTTTGGGTAATATGGACATTTTAACTGTGTTAATTCTTCCAATCCATGAATGCAAAATATCTTTCCATTTATTCTATTTATTTGTATCTTCTTCAATTTCTTTTAATAGTGTCTTATAATTTTCTGTGTATAAGTCAAGTTATTAAGTTTATTCCTAGGTATTTTGTTCTTTTTGTTGTGATCGCAAAAGCTATTTTTCTCATTTCTTTTTATAAAGTTTCGATGTTTATATATAAAAATACTATAAATTACCGTACATTGATTTTGTATCCTGCAACTATACCATATTCATTTATTATTTCTAACAGTTTTATGGTGGTGTCTTTAGGGTTTCCTATATAAAGGATCTTGTCATCTGCAGAAAGTGACAGTTTCACTTCTTTACTCTCAATTTGGATGCCTTTTTTCCTTTCCTCTGCCTGATTGCTCTGGCTACAACTTCCAGAACTATGTTGAATAGCAATGGTGGCAGGGGACATCCCTCTCTTGTTCCTGATTTTAGAAGAAAAATTTAGACTTTCCCCATTCAGTATAATATTCACTGAGGATTTGTCATATATAGCCTTTATTAGGTTCATGCATTTTCCTTGTATACCCATTTTATTAAGTGTCTTGATCATAAATGGATGTTGTATCTTGTTGAATGCTTTTTCTGCATCAATTGATAAAATTATATGGGTTTTATCTTTTCTTGTGTATATGTGGTACATCACATCAATCGATCTATTTGCATATGTTGAACTATCCTTGTGCCCCTGGGATGAATCCCACTTGATCATAATGCATAATTTTTTTCAATGTATTGTTGTAGTCTATTTGCTAGAATTTTGTTTAGGATATTTGCGTCAGTTTTCATCAGAGATGTTGGTCAACAGTTTTCTTCTTTTTTATGTTATCCTCAGCAGGCTTTGGTATTAAAGTAATAACGTTGGCATCATAGAATGAGTTGGAAAATATTGCCTCTTCAAATATGTGGAAAACTTTGAGGAGAATAAGTGGTAGTTTCTCTTGAATGCCTGGTAAAACTCATTAGTGAGACCATCTGGTCCTGGACTTTTGCTTTTGAAGAGATGTTGGATGATTTTTTAATTTTCTTACTGTTGATTGGTCTGTTTAGATGATCCAGTTCTTTTGATTCAGTTTAGGTAAACTATATGTTTCTAGAACTTTGTATATTTCTTTTAGCCATGCAAAATTTGGTAACATATAGCCCTTCATAGTATTCTTGTATGATCTTTTGTATTTTTGCGGTATAAGCTGTAATTTCCCCTCTTTCATTTGTAATTTGGATTATTTGTGTCTTTTCTGTTTCTTCCTTGGTGAGCCTAGCCAGGGATTTGTCAATTTTATTAATGGTTTCAGAGAACAAGCTCTTTGTTACATTAACTTTTTCTACTGTTTTATTGTTCTCTAATTTTTTTAGTTCTGCTCTAATGTTTATTATTTCCTTCCTTCTTCTGACTTTGGGTGTTTTTTGTTCTTCTTTTTCTAGTTATTTAAAATGTGATATTAGGTTGTTTACTCATAAATTTTTGTTTCTTGAGATAGGTCTGCAGTGATATATTTCCCTCTTGTAACTGCTTTTGCTACATCCCAGTAATTTCCATATATTGTGTTTTCATCATTATTGCTTCTATGTATTTTTAACCTCTTCTTTCATTTATTTTTTGATCCAGTCATTTTTTAAATAACATGTTGTTTAATCTCCATGTACATGCAGATGTTCCTGCTTTCTTTTTATAGATGATCTTCAATTTCCAAGCTTCCTAATCAGAGAATATACTTGGTATGATTTCAGTGTTTTAAACTTACTGAGGCTAGCTTGGAGTCCCAGCATATGGTCTTTCCTAGAGAATATTCCTTGTGTACTAGAAAAGAATATATAGTCCTGTGTTGTAGGATGAAGTGTCTTATAAATGTCAACTATGTCCAATTGCTGTAATGTATCATTTAAAGTGGATATTTACTTATTTTCAGTTGGATAATCTGTCCATGGCTGTCAAGTGGATGCTTAGGTCCCCTACTATGATTGCATTTTTGTCAGTTTCTCATTTTAGATATGTAAGTAGTTGCATTGTAAAATGTTGTGATTTTAGTTATGGTATATATATTAATAAGTGTTATATTTTCTTGTTGTATTGTCCTCTTTATCATTATAAAATGTACATCTCTGTCTCTTATTATTTTTTAATCCCTAAGTCTGTTTCATCAGATATAAGTATGGTTATACCTGCTTTTCTCTGGATGCCATTTGCTTGGAGCATTGTTTTCCACCCTTTCACTTTGAGTCTGTAGTTTTCTTGTGGCTGAGGTGTGGCCCTTGCAGGCACCATAAGGTTGTTTTTTTTTAATTATTAATATAGTTGCTACTTTATGTATTTTTGTGGGTGATTTTAGTCCATTTGTACTCAGAGTAATTATTGATATATGTGAATTTCCAATAGCCATTTTAGCCTCTATTTTCTGGTAACTATTTTTTTTTTTTTGATTCTTTGCTTTTTTATTTCAGTCGCTTACTTGGTTCTCTCTCTCTTTCTCTCTCTCTCTCTCTCTCTCTCTCTCTCTCTCTCTCTCTCTCTCTCTCTCTCTTTCTCTCTCTCTCTCTCTCTCTCATGCCTCAGGTCTAAATTCCTTTTGAGTGGTTACCATGAAGTTTATGTAAAAGAAAGTTTCATATATGTGCAGTGGTTTCTTTTCTTAAGAATGCTTCTTATGTCCATTCTCTTTGGAAGTTTAAACCTTTACATCCTTCCCTTTTACATTTTTATTGTCCAAGTTCATCTACATTTATTTTTACATTTTGTTTGTGGTCCAATAGCTTTCTTCAATGTTTCTTGAAATGCCAGCCTTGTGCTGGAGAAATCACTCAGCTTGTATATGTCTGAAAAGGTTTTTATTCCTCCTTCATATCTAAAGGATAACTTGGCTTGGTGGATGATTCTTGGTTGGTAATTTGTTTCCTTTAATATTTTGAATACTTAATTCCACTCCTCCCTGGCTTGTAAAGATTTTGTTGAGAAATCTGATGACAGTCTGATAGGCTTTCCTTTATAGGTTATGGTGTTCTTTTTTCTGGCTGCCTTGAGGATTCTTTCTTTGTCTTTGACCTTTGACATCTCCAGGATTATGTGCCTTGGAGATGGTTTGCTAGCATTCAAGTAGCTAGGAGTCTTGATTCCTTCCTAAATTGAGGTTCTAGTTTTTCCATAGATTTGGTAAGTTCTCATGTACTAGTTATCTGAGCAAATTCTCTGTGCTTATCCTATCTTCTGCTCCCTCTGGAGTACCTATTGTTGGAACATTGCACTTTCTAATGGAGTCAGATAGTTCTTGTAGAGATCGTTCATTTATTTTTACTCTCAAGTCTCTCTCTTCTTTCTTCTCTGAAATTTCCACATTTCTGTCTTCAATTGTACTAATTCTTTCCTCTGGGTTTGCTTCTTATGCTAGTTATTTCATTTTTCATTTATTTTATTGTGTTGTTTACCTCCAAATTTTCTATTTGGTTCTTTTTAATAGTTTCAATTTCTTTGTTAAAATGTACCTTTTGTTCACAGATTTCCTTTCTGAGGTCACTTAGCTCTCTCTGAGTATGCAGCAATTTTCTTTAATCTCTTTGAATGTTTTCAGAATTTCAATCGTGAATTCTGTGTAATTTAGCTCATATGTTTCCATATTTTCAAGTTCATTTTCTGGAGATTCTTTATTTTCTTTCTGAGCACCTTTGTTCACTAGAGTACTCTTGCTGTTGGAGAGTTTCTGTTCATGGGCATAAGGACTTTTTCCCTAGTAAATGTAAAGAGATCTTCCTCTCACTTCCCAGCTGGTGTTGCTGCAGCACCTTACAATATTTTCTCTTGTTTATTTGGTTTACTCACTGTGGGAGACTTCTTAGAAGGTGGGATTTCTTTGACTCAGTCACCTTGTTCTCTGTATGCCTCCTCTGGGAGAATATGGTGGGCAGTGTTATTGCATGTTTCCAGGATCCCACTACAGTCAGAAGCTGTCACGCCTGTGCTTCAGTTTTCTTGGATCCCTCTGCAGGCTTCAGCAGGAAGGGTAGTGGCCAAGTTTGTTAGAATAGGCATAGCTCTATTTGCATCACAAGGTAATGGTAGCTTCCCAGCAGCAGTTTATTGAATGCTGGCACTGTGTAGAGCTGGGGTGTGTGGCGGGAGGCGAGCTTTGGAAAAGAGCAAGGGGAAGCATCCAGGCTCTGTGTCCAAGTTCATGCACTGCTCTGCCTGGAGTCCTACCTCACCCAGGGCCAGTCAGCTCTTCAGCAGCCAACAGATGCCTGCCACCAGCAGTCCAGATGCCAGAGCATGCTTCAGTTACCCACTTCCTGCTCTGGTCCCTAGCCTTACACTCTGGGCCCCATGCTTTAGCTGCCCAACCCACACTTTGGCTTTCAGATACACACTTCACTCACCTGGACCAAACTTTGCTGCCAGTACCACAGTGTGGCCTCCTGCACCACACTATGGCCGCCTAGGCCATGCTATGGCTACTGTCCTTGTGGTCCTGATATGGTGTCACACTACAGCTAGCCACACCCACTTCTGATGCAGCCCCTCATTCTGGCTGCCTGCGCCTTGGCCTTTGTCCATTCTAGGCCTCCAACCTATCCAGAGTCATTCTGCACCTCGACTAAGGTGACCAGATTTTAACATTGGTAAAGCGGGACAACATTGACTGGGAGGGAGGGGGTTCTTAATTAAAAATTTGGACTATCTCCTGCCGTTCCCTAGCTTGTCGTGCATTCTTTCCCAAAATCGGGACTTCTTTAAAATGCTGCGGGACGCGGGACAAATTGTTAAAAATCGAGACTGTCCCGCCAAAAGCGGGACATCTGGTCACCCTAACCTCAACCCATGCTCCCACTCTCCCACACTCCCACCTGACTCTCTCCTCCGCCAGTCTCCAGGTCAGTCTCTGGGTCAGTCATAGGGTAGGTCTCCAGGTCGTGCTCTGTGGCATATCTACACATGGCTCCCTTTCTTTCTCTCTCACTCACCTGCCTTTCTCTGGCTTTATATATTCTCTTGTGGTGAGTGGTTCTCTCAGCTGAGGCTGTGTATTGCTTAGGGATTCTCTGGTTAAATTTTAGTTGTTCAAATTGTTTTTTCCAAGAGAGGTTTGAAGATCTTCCTCTTACCCTGCCATCTTTATGATGTCTCAATTTTATTTTTAATTTTGCTTATATTCAAACCTTGTCTTGTTTTATTTGTTATAGCTTGTTATAATTTATAATATCTAATGTATTATAATTCGAATTAAAAATAAATAAGCTTATTTTATTATTTTAATTATACATTAAATGATATTATATGATGATTTTATATAATATATTCTTATTATATTAAATTATGTACTATTGTAACAGGGTGAAGAAGGAAGGGGCTGTAGAAGGAGGAGGCTGCCCAGGGCCCCCATAAATATGGGCACCTCATGAATCTCCCTCTCCTCAGGATAAAGTTTCTAGGTGCTAAGAGGCATAGGCTTAATTGGTGCTAATTGAGCACAGTTGACAAAGAGCTGCAAGCTAGCATAGGGGGAGGTAATTGCTGGTAATGGGCCATAATTAGTTGGAGAAGAAGGACCCTCCTACTGCCTTCCAGGCAGGGATATAAAGCAGAGGGAGGGCAGAAGCAAGACAACAACAGCAGATGGGAGCTTGGGTGGCTGCGGTTGGCTTGACCTACAAGGCCCAGCAGCAAAGAGCTGAGCTTGGGACAAGGAGGTTTGGTTGGCAGGGAGCACCTGGGCCAGGGAGGTTTGGTTTGCAGGGAGCAGCAGCTTGGCTCACGAGGCACAGTGGTGGCCCTGGTATCCAACCCCGGTAGCATGGCTGGAGGAGACAGGCAGTCTTTGAGGGTGGAAGCCCACTGCCTTCTCAGGTCACTGGTGCTTTGAGAATATACACTTATTTTTTATTTATTTGATTTTCTAGTCTATGACCCAACTCCTATTTGGTCTATTGGCTGAACAATGCAGGCAGCATAAGCCCGGACTCAGTGTCCTTGCCATTACAGTTTTGGCAATCGTGAAGGGATAATCTCTTATACCTCTGCTAAATATATGATATATATTATTTGGTTGTGCTCAGGTTAGAACTTTGCTTAAATGAATTATCATTTACATATTTTATTGCAACTTGCTTATTTTTACTTTACATTTTAAATCATGAATTTACCCATGTTGGTGCAAAGAATTGTGATTCTTTTATTTTCATTGGGCCTTTAAAGACATTATTTACAATTTGTTTATCAGAGCTCCTGTCTATTTTCACTTAACATACACACTCCTTTATTTTTGCTATTATAAACATCACAAGTATTAATATTTTCATATTGATTAACTGGTACACATGTGCAGGGATATTTATTAGGCTATGGAACACAGGTTGTTTCCCAAAGTGATATATAAATCACCAGCCGAATCCTAGTTCCTCTTCAACTTTACCAATGTTTAATGTGGTAGATGACTTTAATATTTCCCAAATGAATAATTTTAATATATTATTATTATTTGTAAAATTTCTAAGTTTTACAGATTAGTAAATAATGCCTTAATGAAACTTGATGGACAAATCTAAATCAGCCAAAGTTTCTAGGCATGCCTTCCTGCTTTTCAAAAAATCAACATACTACAACTCTATTAAGTTTTGAACTAGTTTCAATGTATAATTTCATTTTTTAAAGTGGTAAATGTTTTTAATGTTATGTTCCACTATGTTTCTATAACTCACCATGTTTTAAAATAAAATCTTAAATCTGTGTGTGTATGTCTTTGAATATAATACAGGCAATTACAGCAACTGAAAATAATAGAGAACATCTATGTTTCCAAATACTTGGGCCTTGGAATGTTCTGTCTCTAGATTATTTTAGTCAATATGAGGCAATACACATTCAGTCTAAAAAAAAAAAAGAAAAACTTCTTCTAGATTAGAAAACTGACTCTATACCAAATAAATTAGTAAAGAGAGTATTCAAATAATTCAAATAATAAGTGTTTGACAAGCAAATTAAACTATGTTTTCTGGCAATACCATAGAGACAAAATTAAGAGCTGAAGTAAATGTATTCTGGAACTTCCTGTACTGATAGACCCAAAACCCAAGTTCTACAAAGTGGCAGTATTCCAAATACTCAGGAGGAGCTTCTTCAATTACTCCAGTTTAGGTTACGGCTACAGAACTTTTTCTAATACTTAATGTCTATAATAAAAGCTGAGCCTTTCTGCAGGTAACATAAGGGTATCATCTGCAGTTATCTAAACAAGCTTAAGTTCTAGCAAACCAGAAGCCTTCTAGGGGACCTGCCACCATGAAATTCAGAGGACATGCAGAATTTCTGGTTCACTCTTTTCGAAGGACAGAAAATTTCAAGACTCTGTCAATTGTAGTCAGACTTTTAAGTTCATTCTAAAGCCACAAAAACAAGTTAAGAAACCAACTTATGGGATCATTTGTCACCCTGAAGTCCCTTCCACTGCCTATATATTTTGGTATTATACATATATGAAGGCACTTCATGGGAGACAAATAAAAAGTATAAATAGCATTCCTTGAAAGGTTAAGTTTTAGCTAAAAAGCAAATATTAGCATTATTTATTCCTGTACTCTGATAAAAACCTTAATAAGCCTTCAGTTCCTTAAATTAATAGTATCAGACCTATACATATTTCATAGAACCTTTTTCCTCTACCTACAAAAGATGAGATACGTTTAATTCTCATGTTTATAATCTTGTGATTCAAAATGTGGTCAATGGGCTAACAACATTAGCATCACACTGAGTTTCTTCAAAATGTAGAAATTGGGGAAGCCGGGATGGCTCAGTGGGTTAAGAGCTCACTTTGCAGCCCTGGGGACCGAGGATTGAATCCCGGCCCCAGCCCTGGCCCTGGCCCATGCGGACCCATATGTTGAACTGGGGAGTGCCCCCAGTTTGGTTCTCACTGGGGTGAGACCCCAGCCCAGTTCCTGCTCTGTGCAGCCCGCCCACCTGTGGAATGAAACTATGTGGAAAGACCAATGATGTGCAACTATGGAGACTGCTCTGGGCCCTCCCCCTTCTCTCTGCCTCTGTCTCTGTATCTCTCTCTTTCTCTGTCAAAAACAATAAAAGTAAATCTAAAAAAAAAAAAAGCACAAATTGAGGCCATACTCCAGAGCAACTGAATCAAAACCTACATATTATCATGCTCCCCAAGGATTTTATGTCACATCACTATAGTAAACACACACACAATCCTGCACTTTTTGTCAAACCTAGGATCTAGAACAATTTAATTTTGGATTAATAGTGAAGATACATTTTTAAGTCCGTAAAATTCTGCATTTTCCAAAGCTCATTGGCTGAAAGATAGGTTTGAACTCTATGAAAAGGCCCTTGTTTTCTTCTCCTTTTGTGCAGCTTTCAGCTAACATGTTCTCGTACACAGTCTATGTATAGCTAATACGTGGAGATGTTGCATGGTGTGACAAAATTTGAGCAAAAGGCACTTTGGTCTCATCTGGAGAATTCTGAAAATATGCAAGAAAACAAAAAGCCTGGCTTAAAGAATGTAAGAACTCTTCAGAAATTTAATCATACATTTTCATGTGGCCTAAAATGTCCCCACAGCTTGGTCTAACAATTTTAGAGTAATCTCATTGAAACGTGATACATGTTATCAAGTCTAAATCATTGCCAGTCTTATGTAAATAAAGACTTAGAGACACAGAGCCAAATTTTGCTGGCACCTCATATTAGTATCAGTAAATACAATGGTAATAAGACAATTAAGCAAACATTCATACTGCACAGAAAGTTAAAATTACAGTGCAATTATTACCTAAATCAAAGATTAAGAAAAAAAATAAGGCCAACCATGTCTGTATATAAACAGTGCTTAATTTGTTATTGTGTTGAGTTCTATGTGTATGTGCCTTGTGTCTAACAAGCTGTTCAGCCTTCCGCTTTCTTAAGTAGGTTTCAGTGTTAAATTATGTCTAGAATGAACCAACATGCCAGTGCACCGTGACGCTAATCTCCCAAGGATGCGTTCACTTAACAATACCATCATTATTCTGGAGAACTCTGCTTGTTCATGTTTGTTGACATTTTTAGATGTTTCATTAAGATCAATCTTATTTCAAAGGAATTCAAAAGTTTTGCATGTAAAAATGCATGGTCTAAAATAAGTCTTAAATATTTACTCTTTCAAAAGAAGGACAAAAATAAAAAAAGAGAGTCAAACACTCATTAGGTCTACAAATTCAACACAATTTTTTTTTTTTTTACTAAAGCATTCGAGAGTTCATGGCGAGGGCACTCAAAAGGCAAGTGTGAGGCACAGGAGGCTGAGGTTTGCTTCTCATAGAGACATCACCAACTTTCAGGGATGTATGTGTTCTCAGTTGTCATAATTCAGCTGTGGCTGCAGTACTGTCATACTTGTTATACTTGTCATACTTGTTATAATCAGCAGTCCTTAATTGGCATTGGTATACAAAAACGAGTGTAATGACTATATCAGAAATGGCCTTCCCTTCAGACTACTAATTTTTATAGTTCACTCAAAGCATTTCACAAGAGGCATTCCATTGAATTCTGACTTCCAGAATGACCACAAAGGAACAGTTACAGGCGGTGAATGAGGTCCTGTGGTGGAATCACACTGGTTCTTGAATTATACCCAAAAGTCGTGAGCCTAGTTGTTCCAGAACCTGCTGCTTCCACAGCTGTTTAAATGGCTCACAGCAAACAATAACGACCAAATCTCTTCCTTCTAGTCAAGTCCACCATAACATGTTCAGATCCAAATTAGGATGGAATTTAAGAAACAAAATAACCAAGCACATAGGTAATGTGTCCTCCAAGTGATTTCAGAATCTGCATGGCCAAAAGATTACTTAGGGAAACTTCATTTTAAAAAGTCAATAATATAAACTCGTTGATTTGAAAAAAATAAATCTTCTGAATAACAATGATTTCTATCTTGGAAAACAGGTTTCAGAACTTTACATAACGTATTCCAATTAAAGAGATTTTTCACCATACCTGAACTAATCAATACAAAGTGCATGTTTCTGAGAGGCCTCCAGGCTTGAACTATTTATGGAGAAAAAAGAAAAAAAAAAAAATATATATATATATATATATACACACACACATACGTGTGTGTGCATGTGCATGTGTATGTTTCAAAGAAAATGAACATTCCCCTCTATGAGTATTTTGGTTCCAAATCATAAAGCCTTTTAAAAAGATAAATGGAGACCACCCAACAGGCCAGAAATAATAGAAGTCATTTTTTTTTGAGGAACATATTAATTAGTTACTATTAATTATTTAAGAACTATACTGTTCCCATCTCTAAACATACAGTTGCATGCTAGAAACAGACATTAAAATGTATTGTTTAACTAACAATGATTGAGTATTGCACCAAGAAGCTGGCATTGTTAACACCAATAAATCTACTTGCTGATATTTATGTCTTTTATTCACATGACTTCTGCTCTGGCTTTTCAGTAGAAAAGAGAAACTACCAGACTAACAGTTTCCACTCCCTATCTTTAAAACACTTTGCGTTATCTTCATCATTCTTTTAGGGAAATGAGATTGAGATAGGTAGGTAAATGAAGGTGCTCATCATCATCATGTTTATTATTTCCTATTCATTTATGTGTTGTAGAACTCTGTATCTGGATTCTCCTATGTTCCAATTATTGTCCTGAGAATAGAGAGATGAATCAGATATGAATCTGTCCCTAAAGGGCTTACCAACTAAAGCATGATTACAGGCATGACAACAAATCAGTCCAATACGGCATCTGTCATACAAGCAGGAGGCCATGATGCCAAAATGACACATCATGAGGGAACAGCCAGCATGGGGGTGCATAAGATGGGGGTGCATAAGCTGGGAGCTAGAGATAGGGTGTGGGTGAATAGAGAAAGACAAGTGTCACAGGCTCCCCAGAGGAAGTAGCACTTGAGTTGAATCTCAGACATGTGCCTCTTTTCCTGATGAACAATGATCAAGTTGTGATGCTCATCGATAGCCTAGCAGACCTTGGCAGGCACAGAATGCTCAGCCCATCAGCCAAATAGTTCTTTGGTGCCTGCAACGTGCAGAAAGTGCCACCGAAGTTATTTTTTGAAAAGAAGGTTTCATAACAAGGTCCTGGCTCTAAGTTGTTTCTCTCCACTGAGAGTAACCATGGCTTGAACAACACACGTGAGAGCCTAGTCAGGCTGATAATTTGGTTCCCTTCCAACCAAAATTTGGTATTATAAAGGAGAAACTATGGGTGCTGGAAAGCAGAGAAGGAGAACAATCTTCAGTCCGAACTCTACACACTTGAGCAAACAGTTCTGACACTCTTGAACCAAAACAAACATTCAGTGGCTGGCCATTCACTCACCTTAAAAGGGAGTATAGCAGCCAGCCATTGTTTCTCACGCCCGTGGCCTCACCTGCTATCTCCCTGCCTCACTGGCTGCAACCACTGACTTAGTTGTCTTCATATTTTTCCATTGCTTTATATTTTACAAAGCCTGAGAGCCATGAATCATAGGCTAACTTTCCACTAAATTTGGCCCACTTTTCATTACTTATTTAAGAACTGGAGGTATGTAAGGGGCAAAAAGACTACTAAGGATCCTGAAAGACACAAAGATCTTAATTATTCCTTTCCCTGAGGATCCCCAGCCTTCCCAATTAAACCAGATCTCTTTAACATATACTCTCATAATACCCTGAATTTTTCTTCCATAGTTTGTAGTAGTTTCATCCCTTTGCTAGACTCTAAGTTTCAAGAGGACACTATCATACCTACACCATTTTGTTGCCTTTTGATATTCGAACACCTAACACAGCAACAGTCCATATGTAGAACAGGTCCCCATGAGGGGACCTGGCTGGCCTGCCATTTGGAACTATACTTTGACATGTATGGTGGGGTGACATCCAGTCACCTAAAAATAGATAAGACAATAGGATACACACTAATTTCTTTTCTTTTCGTCTTTATTAAAGATTTATTAGTATTATTTTTAACAGAGAGAGAGAGACAAAAATAGACAGAGAGAAGGAGGAGAGTCCAGAGTAGTTTTCATAGTTGTCCGTCATCAGTTTTTTACATAGTTTCATTCCACAGGTGGGGGCGGGGCTGTGCAGGGCAGGAACTGGCCAGGGGCCTCCCACCCCCTCATGGGAGGCCTGCCCCCTCGAGCCAAACCAGGGGCCTCCCACATGGAGCTTGCCCCAGTGAGACCCAAAGTGAGGCCACACCCCAGTTCAGCATATAGGTCCACATGGGCTGGGGCCAGGATTTGATCATCAGTCCCTGGGGCTGCAAGATGAGGACTCAACCCACTGAGCCATCCAAACTTCCCTGAATACACTCTGTTTTCTTGTTTTATCTAAGTTCCAGAAGATGGTTTAATGTAGTGTGTAAATATAATAATGTTTTGGAGGTTAGGTTAGAAATAAGGAGGGTAAAATATGATATATTGAATCTTCAATGCCAAGTGCAGAGAGTTTCTAAGTACTGAGGATGCCCACTCCACACACATTGCTCTGGAGTAATACTAAATGTTCTAGCTACTGTGACCTATAGTAGTGCCCCTCTGAGAACAAAGAGCATTTCTACTTAGGCATGAACTAAACTAAGCACTACTAAACATTTAGTAGATGGATTGACACCCATATCCTCACTCAGTTCTCCCTCCTAAGTTGATCAAGGAGCACTTAAGGCAGTGGTACTCAGAGTGGGCTCCATGGATTATCACAGAACGCAGGAGCTTATTACAAATTCTATTCTGGGATGCCAGGATACTCAGCAGTTGCGTGCTTGCCTTGCATTCACGAGGTACAGGGTTCAATACCGGCCCAGCCCATGTAACCTCGTATGCTGAACTGCAGCACAACTGGTACTGTCAAAATGGGTTGGCAGTGAAGGTTCCCATGCTGGAGGCTCCCAGTTCACTTCTTGCCCCGTGTGGCCCCACATCCATCTGTGTAGAATAAAACTATGTCATAACTAATAATATACAACTATGGAGACTGCTCTGTGTTCTGTCTCTCTCTTACCTTCTCTTAAACAATAAACCTTAAAAAAAATGCAATTCATATTAAAATTCCAATGCCCTTCATCATAACCCAGACACTGAATGAGAATGGAGAACGAGGGGGTAGGGGGGAGGCAAATAGGACACAACGGTCTATTTTTTTAACAAACTCTCCTGATGATTGCCAGCACAGTGATGTTTGAGAAGCACTTATTTAAGGCATGTAACATCTCCTATTGGACTATGTCAGTGGTATTTCATTATTTTATTGTATTTTATTTATTTTATTGTATTTATTTATTGTGATGCATATTAAGGGAAAAATTGAAACTGAGATTCAGTATATACACAAACACAGATACACAGACACACAGATATGTACACACACATGTAATTAACCTTTTTTAAAACAATACTTCATGCTTACTATGTATAAAACACTCTGATATTTTTTATTTTATTCTACTCTACTCTAATTCTTAACCACCAGACTGATCTCACCACACTCTAGCACATTGAAAAATACTATTCTACTGTATGTATTGAGAAAGGACTTTGGGGTGATAAACAGACTTCTACCAATAGTGTATCGATTTTATTTAGCCTGAAGAAAAGACCCAAGGGCTCTGACAATTACCTTGTTATATCATAAGCCTGTTATCCTGAAGAAGAATTAGCTTTGTGTATATGTTAAGATGTATTTTGATTCGTTACAAGAAAATGTCTCACAAACAATGAGAGTTGATCAACAGTGACATGAAATATATTAAGAGGTACAAAATACATCTCATTAGAAATGTTCAAGTTAAGCTAGCGGATCCCTTGGCCCTTGGGTTTAAATGGAACTTAAGCATCAGAAAATTGTTGGGACTAATGTGGAGTGTTTGTTTGTTTGTTTGTTCTCATAGTTTGCCAAGCAGTTTATTTTGTTTTAAAAAAAGTTATTAAATTTATTGGGGTGACATTAGTTAGTAAAATTATATAGGTTTCATGTGTGCAATTCTATAGTACATCAACAGTATATTACATTGTGTGCTCACCACCCAGGGTCAGTTCTTCTATCATCATGTATTTGGTCCCCACCCCTTATTCCACCACCCCCTAGCCCCTTACCCTCTGGCAACCACTAAACTTATTGACTGTGACTATGAGTTTTTGTTTCTTTGTTTGTCTTGTTCCTTTGTTGCTTTCAGCTTTATATCTCACATATTAGTGAAGTCATATGGTTCTTGGCTTTTCTGATTTATTTTGCTTAGCATGATAATCTCAAGATCCACCATGTTGTAGCAAATGGCTTTGGCAGTATTGGATGTGTTTTATTGCTCACTCTAAACCAGTGATTCTATGATGCTTTCAATTCTGGATTCGTGCTTCACCTTAGTACATTTGTGGTCTAAGTTTTCTATTGCAGGAATCAAAGGGCCTGTATGATAGATATCTACCGAGGTAGAAATGTTTTAAGTTATAAACCATTCACTTAACAATTAGCACTCTGGTGTGGTTATTGGCTTCCTTTGTCCCTCTACTGACCCCTAAAGTCCTCTTAGACTAGCTAGGTCTTTGTTATAATCACTTTTTACTCTTGCCACCTACCACAGAGGCTTAAGCTTAGCTGACAATAATAGATGTTGGCTAAATGAGTTAAAGACTAAATAAATAAATATCTCTAATGAAGATAAGCACCTATATCTGGGAAGCAGAGGACAGTTTATAAGAAGAATATAATTTATCATTATGACATCCTAAATAGGATAGCAAAGAATGCTATTCTTTTCTTTTCTTTTTTAATGAACAGTATATGTTCATATAATTGTTCTGCTGGTGGTAGAACAAAAAGCAAATGCAAATCAAGCCTTTAAATTCTAGACTATCTCTGCCTGATGGCACTCCCGATGAGAGGTACCCCTCCAGCTAATAGTACTGCATGACACGGTATGCTAACAGCCTGTCCAATGATGGGGTGAGGGTGGGAGGCTAGGGATGATGGTAAAGCAAAGCAAACTAACCTTGTCAATGTACTTCCTAATGATAATTAAGAAAAGATGATGTGTATTTATCAATGGACCTTGGGAAGTGCTCTGTACATAATAGGGTCTTAATGACTCAGTTGTCTGCAGGAACAAATGATTTGCAAGTTCTGATTGACTCATCCCTTTGGCAGAGAATCAAAGTAACTTACCCAGGGTAACAGGCTTAGAACAAGATCTCTTCATTGCTGTCACACTGTTTACTTCACTACCCAGGCTCTCACATCATGATGTAATAGGAAAATTAATTAAGTACAGAGGAAAAAAAAGTTAGGAAAATTGAATAGAAGAAGAAGACATAGCCCTGTTTATAAGGTAAATAATATGCTATGCTTAGCTAAGAATATGGTGCTAATAATATTTGTCCTGCTTAACCCCTTCCATCTGAGTACTAAAAACAGTCATAGGCAATTGACAATACTCAATGCATATGCTTTAGAAAACAACTTAAACAACAGTTCTGCTTCTGTTTGTTCTGTCAAGGTTTTTAGTATGTCTTGTTATTTCTATTATGTATTTCTATGTAACTTAAAGGCTTAACCATAAGTAACCATGAGCGTATAGCTATGCAATACACAGATAAATAATGTTTACCCCAGACTATGTATCTATTTTGGCACCATCCTTCCTCCAAAATGCTTCACTAGACTGTCTACCTCTTATTAAACTCATTAAGTTTATACTGAAAAATATACAGTGGTAAGTAAGACATAGTCCTTGTCTGCAAATTTATGGTCAGTTGGAGGGGAAGCCAACAATTAAAAGATGTAATTATAATATATTCTTGATTAATTCTGTATGGACTGACTAAGCACAGGGAACTATATGAGAAATTCCAAAGGCCTGATCTAATCTGAGAGGGGTCAGGAAGGGCTTCCTAGAGAAACTGGCATGTAGATTGACATCTGAATGGATGCATAGGTGTTACCTAGGTGAGAAAGTAGACTGTTCCAGGCAGTGGTAACAGTGCTCTAAATGCCTAAAAGCAGGGGAAGCTAGGATGGCTCAGTGGGTTAAGTACTCACTTTGCAGTCCCCAGGACTAAGGATCGAATCCTGGCCCTGGCCGGTGCGAACCAATTATGCTCAACTGGGGAGTGCCCCCAGTTTGGTTCTCACTGGGGAGAGACCCAGCCCATTTTCTGCCCTGTGCAACCCTGCCCACCTGTGGAATGAAACTATGTGGAAACACCAATGATGTGCAACTATGGAGACTGCTCTGGGCCCTCCCCCTTCTCTCTGTCTCTGTATCTCTCTTTCTCTCTCTGTCAAAAACAATATAAATAAACCTTTAAATGCTTAAAAGCAGAAGACAACGCAGTGATCGTAATGACATGAGGCGAGTTGGTTAAGGGTGAAATAGAGAGTGCAAGATGAGAAGTTGTAAGAGGTAAGA
Source organism: Craseonycteris thonglongyai (assembly GCA_004027555.1). Taxonomy (NCBI): domain Eukaryota; kingdom Metazoa; phylum Chordata; class Mammalia; order Chiroptera; family Craseonycteridae; genus Craseonycteris; species Craseonycteris thonglongyai. The sequence goes on from PVKE010002857.1 coordinate 24,693, forward strand.
ATGGAGAAAAAAATGGAGAACCTACTTGATTTTGAGTGGGCTTTATGACATGCAAGAACTGTCGGAACACTTGAAGGACTCTGGGCTTATAGGTGACAATATCTGAAACACATAATGTGAAGCTAATTAGGGGCAACATAGGGTACAGACTAAAGGACTTTGTCCAAAGTAAGAAGACCAGTCAAGAGGCTTTGCAGTATGAAGTGGCAGGGACCTGGATGAAAGCAGTGGTAGGAAGGATGAAGAACATAGAATGAACAAACTCAGGAAAAGTTCAGAAGAGAGCTATGCCAGGACTTAGCAAGTGGTTGAAAGTGGGGATAGTCAAGAACACTTCCCAGATTAATAATATGTGTACCAGTAAGTCAACTCTACCATGGTGCCACTCATACCACACGGTCCACACACACTAGTCATCCAGGAGTGAAATGTGACTCTGTGCCCTGGGTGTCCCTTTCATAATGCTATTCATACTTGTATTTCTGCTCCATCATAATACAAGGTTCATCTCAAAAGTGTGCTCTGTAGGTCTACTCATTTTGATTACATCTTTATCAGACAATTTTATATGTATGACCCTTGTATGAAAGTTATTGATATACTTTTGTGTGTGATGAGAACTTTTTTTTTTTAAGATTTATTTTTATTGTTCTTTTGACAGAGAGAAAGACAGACAGAGAGAGACAGAGAGAAGGGGGAGGGCCCAGAGCAGTCTCCATAGTTGAGAGAGTTAGTTTTCCATATAGTTTCACTCCACAGGTGGGCATGGGGTTGCACAGGGCAGAAACTGGGCCAGGAGCCTCCTGCATAGGCCTCAGCAAGAACTGAACTGGGCGCAACACCCCATTTCAGCATGTGGGTCTGCCTGGGCCGGGGCTGGGATTCAATCCTCAGTCTCCGGGGCTTCAAAGCGAGCGCTTAACCCGCTGAGCCATCCCAGCTTCTCCACGATGAGAACTTTTAAGATCTATTCTCAGCAATTTTCAAATATTCAATACAGTATTAACTGTAGTCACCATACTATATGTTACAACCCTATGACTTATGTTATAACTGGAAGTTTTTACTTTTTACACCCTTCAGCCATTTAACTCATATATACTTATTTAAGACTTGTTGTACACCTCCTCTCACCCTGGATTTTAAGGGTTATGGCAGGACATACACTTTAACTTATATTTCTTATATCACCATCTATACAAATAGACTTGGTTCTTTAATTGATCATATTTATATCAAGATATAAGGGATTAAAATTTTTTTTTAGTTTCCTGAAATACTTAATACACATACATATTTGAATAATGTCTTGAAAGTACAATACCTATTTTTTCCTATTAGAAAAAAATATGTTACTGTGAAAATGGCCATTACTTTTCTATAAGTCTTAATAATAAATGCATCCTCTGGTACTGTTCATAATCCCACATAGGATGAATAAAAAGATGCATGTACTACATCCAGTGACATAGTGGATTGGATAAATTGCAGAAGGAAGTTCCCCAGAGTGAATTATCATCAATAATACATGTGTATCTATATTCCATTCTGAGTCAAGCTCATTGCTGCTACTGAAAAATCCATTGTGCAGATATCTTTGCTCAGGATGTGCCTGTATGCATTCAATATTTTATTTTTAGCTCACATTGCATTACCTTCTAGATTAGAGCAAATTATAGGGGTTATGGAGCGTCTTCTGGAAAATATATATTTTAAATGGTCTCAGTTTTCTATCCTGAATTAAACACTTGAAATAAATAACAAGTCCTTTAGATATCATATCACTTTAAAATAAAATTTACTTCACATTAAAATTTTCTAATCACTTCTTATAAAATAGCCCGCAGAAATCAAGTCTTCTAATTTTATACCTTACCACACACCCAATTTAGATTTGACAAAATGGTGACTGTCATATTAAATATTAGTGATACATAATACAATCAATCCTCATTAGTCACTGATTCTGTGTTGGTGAATACCTCTATTTCCTGGAGTTTCTTTGTAACTCCTGAATCAGCACTTGCAGTGGCGGTTTCCTGGTTACTCATATGTGCTACGAGGTGAAGAATCTGAGTGGCCTGATGGGCATGTTCCCAGCTGAAGGCGATGCTCTGCCTTCTCCTTTCTCCTCTCAGACCGTAAACAAGCGTCCTCTTGGCGGTCTATTTAGTGCCACATTTTTCACATTTTCCTGTCTTTTTTTTTCTGTTTAAAATGGCCCTCAAGCCTAGTGCTGAAGTGCTCTCTAGTGTTCCTAAGTGCAAGAAGCCTACAATGTGCTGTTAAAATAAAATAGAGAAGAGGCTTGAAAATCCACATAACAGACAGAGCCATTTAAGCCACATAAGCAAAACTAAATCCAGCTTATTTCATGAATATGAGTGAAATAAGTTAGATTCCTTCTTGTAAATCACTCTGATAATCATAAAGAACTTAAGTCTTATCTTCTCCCAAATGGTATAATTACTTTCAACCAATCCCCTGCTGTGGAAATTTCTGTTGTAATAACCAATCGTTGTAAATGTTAAACAACTTCCTCATTTTCACTTTATAAGCCATCCTGTAATGTCATGCCTTTGAGAATCATATTACTTTTGAATTTGAAAGCTCCAAGTTCATGAACTGTTCTTATATCCACAATATACTCTTGCTAAATACTTTCTTTTGCTGATCCAGTGGTTTTAATTTTGCTGCTTGAGATTTTTTTTGGGGGGGGAGGGGAGAGGGGGCTGGTTAAATTTATTGTGGTGACATTGGTTGGTAAAAATTACATAGATTCCAGAAATAGTATTCTACATTACATCTTCTATGCATTGCATTGTGTGCTCACCACCCAGAGTCAGTTCTCTTTCCATCACCACATATTTGTTGCCTCCCTCATCCACAAGTAACCACTAAACTATTAACCATGTCCATGAGTTTTTGTTTCTTACTTTCTGTTTTATATCCTGACTATAAGTGAAATTGTATGTTTCCTGAGTTTTTCAGTCTGACTTATTTTGCTTAATGTGATGGTCTCAAGGTCCATCCATATTGTCACAAATGGCTGAATTTCATCTATTCTTATCACTGAGTAGTATTTCTCTGTATAAATATACTATAACTTCTTTATCCAGTCATCTATCAAAGGACACTAGTTGTTTCCGCAACTTGGCCATCGTGAACAGTGCTGCGACGAACATTGGGGTACATGTATCTACAAATTAAGGTTTCCAAGTTCTTTGGGTAGATACCTAAAAGAGGGATTGCTGGGTTCATTCCTAATTTCTTGAGGACTCTCCATACTACCTTCCATAGTGGTTTTACCACTTTACATTCCCACCAGCAGTGTATGAGTGTTCCTTTTTATCCACAGCCTCTCCAGCACTTGTTATCCCTTGTCTTGTTGATTCTAGCCATTCTACCAGGTGTGAGGTGCTATCTCATTGTGTTTTTAATTTGCGTCTCCCTAATTGCTAGTGATGTTGAGCATTATTTTTTCTACCTGGTCACCATTTGTATGTCTTCATGGGAGAAGTGTGTGTTTAGGTCTTCTGCCCATTTTTCAATTGGATCATTTGTTTTGTTGTTGTTGAGTTGTATGAGTTCTTTACATATTTTACACATTAGCCCCTTACCAGAGGCATTGTTTGCAAATATTTTGTCCATTCAGTTTGTTTCCTTTTCATTTGGTTGATGGTTTCCTTTGACAGTACTTTATACAGAAAATATGTCAGCTCCCTTTGTTCAGGCACAAGTTGTATTACTACTGGCTGTGAGTTACATGTTAATGAGTTAACAATATATATTAAAAAGGTGTCTTTAAACAGAAACAGGAATAAAGAAAGGCTATGTATTGATTTAGTTGATAAAAAATGTGATCAAAGATTTGCAGAAACCTAACTCTGTATTAAGAACATTGATTCAAATGCTAATTCAGTGTTTGCAGTGACTATAGAAATAACTACTACAAATAACATAGATCAACTGTAGTTCTTATCATGACACTAAAGAAATTCTTGTTGTAAGTGGTGATAATTCCACTTCACTCTATAATTTTAATGTCACTAATACTAAAATACATACAAATATAGATAAGAAATAGTTCTCCCTTCAGAGGTCAGGCTTTCCAGTAGGACAGATGAATAGATAAAAGTGAATGAGAGCACAGGATGATAAATTCAATCCTCCACATATAAACAACATGGATTTTATGAAAGTTAGAGGAAGAATATGGACTGCATGACATGATATATTTGAGTTGGTTTCTTGGGTATGCGTAGGAGTTTAGCAGAAAGATTAAGAGGAAAACAGTAAATGAAGGCTCAAAGAAAATTATCCAACTATGATTCATGAACAAAATGTTAAATGCCAATGTTATTTTGACAATGGAAATAAACATCTAAATAAGAAAAACTCTCAAGTCTAATACTGTGAAATTATTTTTGAGTGAAGTGTTTCTTAATTAAACTAGTAACAGATTTATCCCTTATACGATGTATGTGCGCTTGCTTTGTCAGTGACCTACACAGTTCTGAGGATTGTTGTACATGGTAAGTTACAACAATCACATTTCTTGGCTAAATGACCAAATAAGTAAAGAATGTCAGTGGACCTGATTTTAAAAAAAGAGACAGAAAGAGAGAAGCTAATTTTATAGCTGCCGTACAACACTGGAACTATGTTCTCATTCTATTTACTTTATCTACATTAAGTTATAGGCATGTTAGTCATATGCTTCATTCCAGTAAGTGATCAAATATTAGGAATACAGACAAGTTTCATAGAAAGTATCCTGTTGCTACTTGTCCTGTGTGGTAAGGCAGGAATCCCAGCAATTAAACACAATAGAGTCCTTGTTTCTCTGTGCCAATGTTTTTAATAGATCACCATTGTGGTATACTTCAACTTTACCCGGAAGAAATTACAGGCATCCTTTGAAAGATGCTGAGAATTACCCCCATGGCTATGTTCAAATTCTCAGACTTCATTTTGAACCATTCTGAATAGCTCTCTAAGTTCCAAGGATCCAACATGAAAAACACAGTATTGAAACTCTATTATGTGTTTGTTAGAGAGCAGTGGGAGAATCATCTTGCCAGAGCCTCTTCTCCCGACTCCCCTCCCCCAACAGAAGAGAAGGATGAGTACTTTCCAAACATGCTGTGCCCAACTCCTGCTAAATCAGTTTCAATTCACCAGCAGCTGCAGCAAAGTTGCCGAGGGCGCCGGGCCCCAGCAGGGACACACCTTCGGGGAGAACGGGCCTCCTGAAAAGCTGGGCTCTCTCCCATCCGAAGACCTAACGTCAAACGAGTTTCAAGGTCCAGAAGTCCTGGCAGACCGGGAGTTCAAACGCCTAAGAAAATCGTGTTTTCCACTCTGAGAACACAGAGATGTCGCAGGCCCTGCTCGCCAGTTGCGGGTGGCTTTCTCCCAGCTGAGTTCGGCTACATCTCCTGGGCCCGTTTCCCTTCCCTCACCGCCTGCTGCCCATTTCCTCTGCACAAGTTTGCTCACCGGGCCGCTCAGCCAGAGCACTTTTCACAAAGAACAGCACAAAAGAGATGCCAGCAGGGCCAAAGGCAGATGCCAGCAGGCTGTCACTTCTTCGCCCTGGCTACAGTGCGATGCCAGCAGCTCATATTGATTCTGCCCTCTTCCAGCCGGCCTCCAGCGAAAGCACGCTCTGGCCAGTGTCCCCACAGAGTGGGTCACAGATGCCAACTGGCCTCTCAGCTTTAGGTGGCCTGTTAGCGTCCTACGCCAGACAGATGCCACGGCTGAAGACCCAAGCAGAATAACCTGCCAGAGACCACTCTTCCCAGGGTGAAGCCCACCAGAGGAAGAGGGAGCCAGAGATAAAAACAGTCTGGAGGGTTCAGTGCTAACCGGGTGGAAGGATCTGGCACGGGAGCCACAGCCCAAGCGCTCGGCTCAGATTCGCTGCAATAACCAGCTGCTTGTCTGGCCGCTTGTTGCCAAATAGCAGTCTTGGCATCCAGCCATGAGGCTGGCACCGTGACCGAAAGGCTGCAGTTCAACAATTTCACCAGACTGTGCCAACCTAGAGCGACGGAGCAGTCCTTCACGTAAACTCCAGTCCAGGAGTGTCTATTTCTTGTGGAAGCCTTAAGTCTGAGGTTTTCTTGCCTAAGTGGAGTAAAAGCATTCCAGAGAACATGGCTGGAAAGCAAATGCTCCAGACTAGAGCTTCTCTTCCAAATGGGTTAAAAGTAAAACAGTAGAGATTACCTAAATCTGGTGTCCCTGAAACAGCTGCAGCTGTCCCTGAGGCTGGCTTCTGTGTTAGCAAGCAAGGGAATCAGTAGGGAGTTCTAGTCATTTTTCAGTATAAACTCCATGAATATGTAGATGTTCTCCCACGAATCCATGTACTAGGTTGCTGTAGATCCACGAATCCACTCAAACGTATACCAAATTTTTAAATATTTATAGGTATGTAAACTTCATCCAGGAAAATGTTCATTCAAACATACCTTCAAATTTTTGCATACATTTTAGGGGTTCCTTAGAACACTAAGACCCCCAGGTTGATGTAACCATCTTCTGTTTAATATAAAATACTTGGCTTGAACTCCTTGAGAAGCATAACCCCAATGTGTAGCTCTTTCTACTTTGTTTCATGTTTACAACTTGTTTTTATAAACCATAACTTAGGTCCCCGACAAAAATTCAAGCAAAGAAAGGTCAAATAATTTGGTATGGCATTAATGATGACTAATTACTTTGGCCAAACTGCTGAAGCTGTTTCTTCTCTCCAGCTCTCCCAAAATGGTTTCAATCCTTTGCACAAAATATACTGAATAACACTTGATATATACTCATCCATTACATTGCTAATACTGGTTTATGGGCAGTCTAGGCATCTGAAAAAGTTAATTGTTTATCATGTTGACATTTGGAATCATCGATTCCCTCTTCCTACCCATTTCAAGAATTCTGAATTTTGGTATAAATTTTACAGAAAATGTTGATTCTAGATCACAGAGTAAACCACATGAGGATGTTCATAGTTAGAACCATGTCATGGGCTCTAAAAACAAGGGACAGCTAATAAGCAACTGGCCCACCTTGTCCTTACTTTGTTTCCATTGATTCAGATGGCAAGAACCAGCATCCATGCTTGCTCTGCTCAAGACTGACCCATAAGCCCCCATGGGTTGTTGTACATGAGATATAAAACACAGAGATAAGTAAGGTGAGAGTCAACCAGGATGGACACTTTCTATTAGGAAACTAAATTATCATATGCATCACAATCAAGGATAATGTCTGTGCCTGCTTGATGTCATGGCTAAATGTATAATCTGACATCCTGAAAACATGGTGAACACATCTGGATTTTGTAAACATCTCCTTTGAAAGACTTGTGGCTCAATGTGTTTTTTGTTTACCCAAAATATCCTTCATAGCACTCACTATGCAATTAATAATTCCCCCCCCCCTTTTTCAGGGTAAGCAAAGAAGATCAGCAAATTGCACTATTGCATTTATGTGAGCAAAACCATGATTTGTTCACACTATTTACGTAGGATATGCTGTAACTACATAACTGTGGTATACCTGCAGACTCTAAAGGAGAAACTTTCTTGAAAAACCTTTGCCTATTTATTGTCTAGGCTAGTTAATAAGGAAAAGGCAGGTACCTATTAGCCCATCTTTTTTAAAAAAAAAGATGTATCTTATTGTTTAAGAGAAGGTGAGAGCGAGAAAGAGAACAGGGCTGGGCCCAGAACAGTCTTCATAGTTGTACATTATTAGTTGTGACTTCGTTTCATACTGCACAGGTGAATATGGGGCCATGCGAGGCAGGAACCGAACCAAGGGACTCCCACATGAGAGCCCTTAGCTGCCATTCTTGTGGTTACCACTTGTGCCACAGTTCAGTCACAGTTCAGTTACAGTTCAGTGCATGGGTTTGCACAAGCCAGGGCTGGGACTTAATCCTCAGACCTCACGGCTTAAAGGCAATAGCTTAACCTGCTGACTTATCCTGGCATCCCATCTATTAGCCCATCTTAAATGAGGGAATGTGGGTGCAAGTGAATGGGCACACTGCCTATTGTTTTCAATTCAAGGGGGGGGGGGAATGCCAGCACCCTGCTTCTTACAGAGGTTTTGCTTAAAACCTGCCATGTCTGCCCTCTTAAAAAATGAAGAACACTTCAATATCTAGATGAAAAGAAACAAAACACTTCATGAGCGAAGGGTTGAGGTCATTGTGTTTAATACTGAATATTGTCTAATTCTATACTGGGGAGACACTGAAGTGCTGGTGGAGGGTTCTTTTATCTGTTCACTGCTCTCTTCTGATGATAGGAAATTTTGCCTTTGCTGGATTTTTATTAAAGCAAGCACACAAATGAACATACAAAAACAAACAGAGAGAGCAACTGGTGCTGGTTTTTTAAAGTAACTACTATATCCTATAAGAATGTGTCATTTGCTTCACCTTCTTCACCATCACCCACACCCTCCCAACTAGCTATATCAGCATTTCACAGTTATAAAAAAGGTTGGTCTCAAAGTTACAATATACAAAGTGGTATTAACACAAATTATTCTGGAAAGCTATGTTCTAATCTATAGAATGCAATTTCTTTCCACTCTATCCTGAGGGATGAAAGTGATAAGAGTTTAAAATGTGAGAAGGATCTGGAAATTAGTTCCAATACTTAACAACATTTCATGCTGGAAACTAACTGGGCACTGGACATACAGCCATGAGGATACAATGACGAAGAAGACACCATCGCTACGCCCAAGGAAATTACAGTCTCCAGTTATAAAACAATTAATGAGCATATAGACACTGTGTGTGTGTGTTCACATCTGTGTGTGCATGTGTGTCTGTATGTGTGTACATGTGCATGTGGATGTGTGGACGTGTGGTATGTGCTGATGGGTACTGGCCATGATACTTGCTTAGGAAAGCTAGCCTCAAGCTTCCACTTTGCTCCATTAGTTTTGGTACATTAGGCGCATGCTGTCCTTATGCTTTCATCATTTAATTTTTTGTTCAGTTTTCTATTTACTTATCACCACAGTTTAGGCTTAGGGTATCCACCTTTCACCAGGTTCCAAAGTTACCTTTATGCACAAGGCACTCAAACAAAATATGAGTAGTACATTTGCAGTAATTTGGACATTTTAATGGTTAGCATTAACACCAAGCAATACTGTGCACAAAGGCAACACAGGATTTTGAATTCAGGTGAAACCACTCTCACTAAAATCCAGGTAAAACTGAGTGTCATATTTAAAAAGACAAATCTAATGCAGTAAGACTGATGGTACTTCAGTACATATTGTTCAGCAGCAGAAAGCAGGGAGATGAGAACTGGAAATAAAAAGTTGTGTGTATTATAACAGAAGGAGTCTGGAAGGTCATAAAACCTTAGGGGCAAATGAGGCTTAGGCAGATAAAGGGACTTGTCAATGCCATGGGCCCAACTAGGAAGAGACTACAGGTCGCCCAAGTTCTAGCCACTGCTCTAGAGGTCAATTCTTGGCAATGTTTCTTGTGACCAATTTATGCCTTTTAGAGATACCCGTGGCTGCTCCTTACTGGTGGGTTGGGAACTCTACCCAGAGTTCTACCCAGATGGGCATGCACCCCCAAAGCTGAGAACCAGTGCCTGGAGCACGCTGGGTGGACGCTAGGCCCGTGGCAGCTTGTTGTGTGGGGGCACGAACTTGGGGGCTGTGGTTCCTCAGCTGCTCATTGTGCCCAAAAAACTCTCAACTGAGAAAAATCTCATGAAATACGCGGTTCTCACTTCTACCCACACAGGACGTGAAACTGGAGCTCTACAATGACTGTGGTTAAAATCGAAACTCTGAGGCAACCGAGTTGGAAACCGAGTGCCATGGAGTGTTGCACTGACCACAGCATCTCAAATGAGCACAGGGGTAGCAAATAATATTAGAATTGCGTGTGATACAATAGTATCCTCAATAACATGTTTTACAACATAACACCTATTTTCAGACTATGTTGAAGTAGAGCTGCACTTTCTTGTTTTACAATAAGTCGATGGCTCTTTACGTATAAAATGAGCTTTGGGGAAAATGTGCTAGCATTTATGTGAGAATAGTCACTTGTGCTGCTAGATCTAGGTGCTAGTAAATAATAGATAGTAGGTTTTTGTTTAGTATCATTGTTTAATAAAATTAAAAGTTGACAACACCACATTGAACAACCCCCAACCCCCATTTCTGTTATTTGACTCCTTTTCTAAACCTGAACATCTTGAAACTTTTATACCAGTCTACCCAGAACATTTGGCAGTTTATGAAGTCAGTGAACAATGGAAAAAAGAAAACTCTACCAAAGAACATTTATGCCATACTGATAACCAGGAAATTATAATTTCCCTTTGAAACACAACTGAATATTTTTGGATATATCATCATAATTTGTCTGTTTTTCAAACATTTTTGTTTAAAAATGAGAAAGAATATTAACACAAACAAAACCCATTTTGCTGAAGTGATTTTCCCCAACTAGACACCCTGCATTATTTTTTAAGTTGTTATGATGCAAGGTGCTGCACGAATTGTACGTTATAGGTATGTTGTTTTGGCAGAATTGTGCAAGTAATTAATTTTCTTGCCGTGGCTCAGAAAGTCATTCCTTCGTGCTCACTGACAGGAATTTCCGAGACTGAAATTTGCTATATGGTTTGCTGTCACAGAAAGAAAAAAAAAAAAAGATATGTAAGTAATTTTTCTCCTATCTCCATATTCATAAGGATTGAAATGCCCAAGTTCTAGGTTAGGTTTTAGTGAAGAAGTTTTGGTTCCCCATGTGCTTATTCCAACAGTTAAAGCTTGATAAAGATTGAGTAAGATTTACTACCTGGTTTGAGTCTCCTTCAGCTGCTTTTAGAATATGTAAGTAGTTCATAACCTTCAGAAAAGTATTTAACCTCTCTGTGCCTCAGTTCTCTCAGTTGCAAAAGAAAATAACAGTAGCTCATTGGGAATGGAAGAGGTTGATAATGAAATAAAATAATACTGCAGGTCTCAAATAACATTGTTCTGTCCAATGTTGCTTTGTTATAACATTGATGGGAAAAAATCAATACCAGGCAGGGGACACTGTCGGTGTGGAGTTTGTACATTCTCCTCACGTTCATGTGGCTTTTATTCAGAGACTCTGGTTTCCTCCCACATCCCAAAGATATGCACAGGAGGTGAACTGGCGTGTCCAAATTGTCCGAGACTGAGGGACTGTGTGAGTATGTCCTGTGATGATGAATGGCTATCCTCTCCAGCTCTAGTTTCCACCTACACCCTGATCTGGAACAAACGGGTTGGAATATCATTCTCTTACTTGTTTTTACTAATCTTTCTTAAATGTGTGTATAGCTCACATTTATTTCACTATTTAATATTAGAACTGTTTTGGGTTTTTACTTACAAGTTCAGCGATGTTTTTGTGACCAGAAATATGCTATAGGTACTTAACTCTTGTTTATATCAATTAACCTATGGTAACATTGGTTTCATTTTATTAATATCTGTTGTTTCACTTAAAGTAGCATTTTCAAAGACCTATTGATGACACTAAGTGGGGACTAAATGAGCTTGTAAGCAGAGATCTTGTTTGTCTGGAGCTAAGGAGCCCCAGAATGTGTGACTTTCACACTGACCCTGGGAAAGTCCTGGACTAGTCAGAAAGAACTGCTCACTCTACCTGTAAGTGCTTGTAACAAGATCTGGTAAGGAGCTCCCACCAAAATGTCAGCTCTCACTTTAATTGTTCTTTTCACTGGAATTCAAACATGAGATGAATATGAACGTATTTATCTTCCAGAGAGTTAATGTGAAGTTGCAACCTAATAAATACTGCTCCTTTGTTTTATAGTTGGAGAAAATAGTCACACACAGAAACAAAGAACCAAGACCTCACTGTTTATGTAAAGGCTCACAGCAAATCATGTTCTGCTCAGACAAAATGATCCTGACGTGAAAGCATTCCCCGGAAATATGCCTCCTTTCTCCTCCTTAGAGTTGTCATTCATTATTAGTGCAAGATAACTCCTCTTTAAAATTTTGAAATTGGGGTAGCTTTTAACAGTTCTCAGATAACCTCCTTTCCAATTCTTACAGCCTTTTTTTTTTTTTTTTTTTTCTGGTTTAAGGTCATGAACATATCCTGAGAACACATTATCCAATAAGCATGCAGGTAATTGTAGTGATCACCAAGGTCACTGTGTGATTGTGCCACCATTCTTTGTTGAGACATGCAGATCATCTATAGATTATGTCTCTGGCTTCCCTTATGACATCAAAGCACATATCAGTGAAACAGGTCTGCTTTCTGTCTTAAAGCAGGTCACTTCCCCAAGATTCCTGTGCAAGAATCAGCAAGGTTCAATTTTTCAGGTAACAAATCAATGTTAGGCTCAGTTGCCTTTGAAAATTCTTGTGTGCAAAGCAGCAATTACCAATACCCAAGGTCTGTATCTTCAATAATGAGGGCAATTGTGTTTATGTAGATATCTAGACATAAAGAATCATAAAACCCCAGGGCTGGAAAGGACCTAGGATAGTATTTTTCGATGCACAGTTGCAGTATAAAGCTAAAATCGGTTGAACAAAATGACCACTAGTTCATACAAATTCTTCAGGTTGGGAGCAAATTAATTTCCGTTTATATTGAGAGAGTTGTCATGAGCGTAATACTCAGTGGATACTCACCTCATGCCTGGCCCTATTTTAGTATTATCCTATACTAACTCAATTATGTTAAAAACCTTAAATTATGTATAAAAAGCATTCCTATAGTGAGTTTATAGAAACTGAGGAACAGAGTAATGGAATCTGTCCAAGGACACATAACTAATAAGAGATTGATTTGACGGTTGAATTCAGAATGGTCCTTATAATGATGAAAAGAGAACAAGGCTATCTGTGTAGAGAAGTAAAATAACAAGACCTCTGTATTTTCTAGGAAAGAAGTCAGCCAAAATCAAGTTTGACATGCGTCTGAATTTACACACTGATGAAAGACCATCTCGATAATTAATATTATTTAAGCATCTGCCTCCCTGATTCTAAATTTAGTGTATTTAAAACAAAATAAATAGAGATCTCTATTAAGCAAAAAACACATATTTTTAAAAAATTGTTTAACAGAAGCACTGAGGAAACTCTTTTTATACATATACTTTGCAAGAAAATTTAGTTCATAAAAACTGATTCAAGGTAAAACCAAACAACCTGTTGATTTAACAATAAAATCTAAGTGATAGCAGAATACCTTTAATATATACACATTAACTAAGATTACCAAATAGGTTTTAAATGGCTTTATTATTATGTATTATGTATTTATTATTATGTATTATTATGTATTACATTATTATGTATTCCAAACTGAAATGCTTGGCATCAACTTGATTCCAAAACTCCCATTTTATTTATTTATTTGTTTAAAGATTTATGTTCTTGTTTGAGAGAAGGTGAGAAGGAGATACAGACAGAGAGACAGGAAGGCGGAGAGTAGGCTCCATAGTTGTACATCATTAGTTGTGACATAGTTTCATTTCACAGAGGTGGATGTGGGGCTGTGCAGGTCAGGAACTGAACTGGGGGCCTCCTACATGGTAGGCAAGAACCTTCACTATCATCCCAGTAGTTACTAACTATGCCACAGTTCAGCACATTGGTTTGCTTGGGCTGGGTCTAAAATTCGATCCTTGTACCTTGCTGTTACAAGGTAAGTGCTCAACCTGCTTAGCTATCTCAGCATCTGCCATTTTATTTTTTATTTTTTTTTAATTGTTAAATTTATTGGGGTGACATTGGTCAGCAAAAATGAGGTTTCAGGTATACAACTCTATACTACATCATCTATGTATTGCATTTATATGCTCAACACCCAGAGTCACTTCTCTTTCCATCACAACCATGAAATACGACTGTGAATATTTTTTAAATTTGCTTTGTACTTTATTTTAATTTTCATCTTTTAATTAAACCCTGAATTATATGTATGAGGTCAGACAATTGAGTAGGCGAATTCATCCTGGAAAAAGTGCTACATACTTCATTGCTGAATATCATTATGGTCACCTTCAAAGTACTCCCCTTGGGAAGCTATGCACTGACGCCAGCAACTAGTCCACATGTTTTTTTCTGGAATAAACATCAGAGCTGTCATCATATTGGCCTTGATGTCCTAAATGTCCTCAAAATGTCTTCCTAACAAAATTCCCTTTATCTTTAGGTTAAATTTAAAAAAACAACAACATGTTATTGGGGGCCAGATTAGGTGAGTAAGGAGGGTGTTCCAATACAGTTATTTGTTGACTGGCTAAAAACACCCTTATAGACAGTGTCGTGTGAGCTGGTGCATTGTCATGATGCAAAAGCCATGGATTGCTGGTGAAAAGTTCAGGTTGTTTTTGTCTAACTTTTTCACACAGCCTCTTCAAAGCTTCAAAATAGTCAACTTTGTTGACTGCCCAGTTGGTACAAATTCATAATGAACAATCCAATCCCTCTCATATCAAAAGAGGTTAGCAACATTGTTTTGACTCTTGATTTGAACTGACAGAATTCTTTTGTTTGTAGAGAAGAGGCTGACTTCCACTGTGTACTTGGACACTTTGTTCCTGGATCCTATTGGTACACCCACATTTCATCATCCATGAAAACATGGCCTAAAACATCATCTTACCTCTCCAAATGTCCTTAGCAAACTTCAACTCTCCTTTGCTTTTGTTCATTGGTGAGCTCCCTTGAGAAAACTTCTGGACCATTTTTGCACACACCTTTCTGATGCCAAGATTTTCAGTGAAGATTTTCCTGTTTCTCTATCAATGTTTACTTGATCTGTTAGGTTTTTCACAATCAGCCAATAATTTTAACGCACAACTCAACAAATTTTTGCAATGTTTTCATCAGTTCTGCTTCCTACTGATCACCCTGACCTCTCTTCATCAGTGACACTTTCTCTCCCCTCAAAAAAATGTTTCATCCATTTGCACACTGCTGTTTTCTTCATGGCATTCAACTTGCAATAATATGTCCTTGATTTTGATTCCACTCTTGCCAAATTTAACAAGAAACTTAATGTTTCTTTGGGGGTTTTTTTTGTAATTCAAGCTCTGACATTCTCACGATGGCACAAAAAAACACGCAACATCAGTAATGAATGACACTCAGCAAGATAGGGCCACATGTCCACACAAGTGGCATTTTCATGATTAAGAGAGGAAACTATTAAACCAGTATTTTGCCAGTTGCGTGAGATTTTGCTTGTTGCTTGAGTTCCAGTTAACAAAGAGAATACTTATATTTATCCAGCAACTACCAATCTTCCTATGTGCCAGATAACTACGAATCTACTGTATAAGGATTCACAGTTATGCAGAGATAAAAAAGACAGGAATCATGCAATAACAAAAATATATGTTTGTTTGAATATAGAACCCTTAAAATTACAAGTGAGCTGTGGGAAGCTACAGTGGGTTAAGCACTCACTTTGCAACCCCAGGGACTGAGGGTGCAATCCTGGCCTTGGCCCATGTGGACCCATGTGCTGAACTAGGGTGTGTTTCCCATGCAGGAGGCCTTCAGTTAATTCTTCACCCTGTGGTTTGGTCCCTGGCTCGAGAGGGCATGCTTCCCATGCAGGAGGCCCCCAGACCAGTTCCTGCTCTGTGTGGTCCCCACCCACCTGTATGAAACAAAACCATGTTGAAAACTGATGACGTATAACTATGGAGACTGCTCTGGGCCCTCCCCCTTCTCTCTGTCTCTCTCTGTCTCTGTCAAAAACAATAAAATAAATCCTAAAAAACAAATCATTACAGGTGAGAGCCACTTAACTTCATCCTGCTATATGTAAATATAAATGACAACAAAGAGTTTTACATTGCATAAGTAAATAACAATAATTAGCATTTATTAAGGTTTTAATATGTATCAGTTACTAATAGGATCAGATGGTCTAACTGACTGAACCAAGATTCAGAATAGTAAGTGGTCAATTAGCACCACCATTGACTCAGAATTCTCTGCTGCTCCCTGTGGCATGCTGCTGCCTCCTTGCTTTCTTAACTAAGGGTGACTTTAAATTATGAACTTCCTTGCATGTGATCATATTTTTAAAAGGCTTTTAGGATGATTGAAATATTTTATATCTTGATTGTCGTGTTGGCTACATAGGTGCATATATTTGTCAAAACTCATCAAATCCTACATTTAAAATGAGTGTATTTCATTTTACTCCTCAATACTGTTGATTTGAATACTAAGCAACAAAATTATTTACAAAAATTTCAGAGGCATATTTATTGCATAAAATAAAGTACTCAGTTCTCAACAGACATCACAGTGTTAGAGATAATAAATACAATAGATAAAAAGTAAAACTAAATGTCTTTTTAAATTTTCTTTTTAAGAATTAATTGTAAATATAACTTATTCACAACCATATGTTTAAATAATGTATGCAGATAACTACAGCCAATTTTCAGAGGAAAAGTTATCATTTTTTATATGACAAATGCACAGATACACTTTGAGTGTTTTTCAATATTCATCTCTTATATTGTGGCCCCAAAAGTCATTTGGTTGCAAAGAGAAATCTGTGAAAAAAATTCCTGAGCCAAAAAAATTTCAGCACACACCATTCAATGAGCACAAATTACTTTGTATTATGTACAGAATTAACAGCCAGTGGCAGACTCTGATCTGTTTGACAGCTGAAACTTTATGGCTCAGGCAAGAATAAATGGTTGTTTCCTATCTCAGTAGCAATACTGAATGAGTAAGCAAAGTATTGATTCTTATTTGCTTCCTTAAATACACATGACTGAAGTTATCCTGAGGCTTCCCTCCAAAACTCTCCTTGGGATCTACTCAGCAAAAGAGCTTCACATACAAAAGCTTTCTTCTTTTACTCCACTGGTAGATCTTTGATGGCAGTGTCTAGATAAAATCCTGCTTCCTGTATCTCCCACTATAAACTCAAAATCTACCCTGGAACAATGTTTATGACATAAGTCCAATAAAATCATTTTATATTACTGATGAATTTAGGCTTTATTTAGTCACTAAATGTTTATCAGTTCCCAATTAAATACCTGGAACTGTGCTAGACACTAAATGTACAAAATTGAGCAAGAGAAAATTATCCTCAAAAGCTTATAGTTAAGGAAGATGGAAGGAAGAAGAGAGAATTAAAGAGGCAGAAACAGAATGAGAGAGAAAATGATAGATAGAGAACAATAATAAAAAAAACAACAGAAAACCAGTGGTAAAAAATTTTAGAAAAGGGGATGCTGGGATAGCTCAGTGGTTGACCTCTTGCCTCTCAATCGCAAGATTTGGAGTTCCATTTCCAGCCCTGGCCCGTGCAACCCCATATGCTGAACTGTGGTGCAACTGGTAAATACTGGGATGGCTCAATGGTGGAAATTCTCACCTCCCATGTGGGAGGCCCCAGGTTTAGTTCTGGCCCCTCACAGTCCCACATTTACCTGTGTGGAATAAAACCATGTCACAACTAATGAACTATGGAGACTGCTCTGGGCCCTCCCCCTTCTCTCTCTCTCTCTCTCTTCTCCTTCTCAAGCAATAAAATAAATCTAAAAGAAAAAAAAATTAGAAAAGACGACTACCTCAGTATGGTTTGTGTGTAAAGGAAGGGAAACAGGTGTTTCCACTTGGAAGAATTGTCAGGTAATAACCATAAAGAAAGGCCACAACATATCCTGAATCCATCCCATCTAACTTCCTCAGTCACTAGGAACCTACTCCAAGCCATCACCATCGCCTTCCTGGACTGACACAATAGCCTCCTTGCTCATTTGCTTGCTTCTTTCATACTCCCTTTAAATTTATTCCTTACATAATAGCAAGAATACATTTTTAAAAATATATAGATTAAGAAAGAAAAATCCAGGGAAGTTGGGATGGCGCAGTGGGTTAAGCGCTCACTTTGCAGCGCTGGGGACCCAGGATTGAATCCTGGCCCCGGCCCGTGCAGACCCATGTGCTGAACTGGGGAGTGCCCCCAGTTCAGTTCTCTCTCTGTCTCTGTATCTCTGTATCTCTTTCTCTCTCTCTCTCTCTCTCTCTCTCTCTCTCTCTCTCTCTCTCTGTCAAAAAAAAAAAATTAAAAGAAAGAAAAATCCAATCTTCATAATCTGGGTTACAAAACTCAGTTCACTTGCCCCTGATACCCATTTTTTACTTTATTTCTTACTATCCCTCCTCTCCTTACTCACTATCCTTCTGCTATGTTGGCCCTTTTTACATTCCTTAAATAAACCAACTTTATGTCCATCTTTGGGTTTTTGTACAAGCTTTCTTGCATTTGTCTGCAGTGCCTTATTTCTGAAAATCATGTGCTTGATTGTTTCTTGATATTGAAATTTCATCTCAAAGAGGTCACTCAGTCTATAATAACCTTCCTGTCTTCACTTACAACCTGGCTTTTATGTCATTTAAAACTCCCTTGCATACTCTTATGTTATCTTCTTTAATTATTTATTCATTCATGTATTGTCTCTCCCCCATTAGAATGCAAATTTCATGCAGAGCTTTAGCAGTCCTTAAACTATCTGCAGTGCTCGGCAAATAGATTACATGCAATAAATATTTTTTAGTAAATGAGCAAAAACCTACAGCAATAGTGAAGCAGAAGGCATGTTGGATATCATAAACACCAAGCAATTGAAATCTATGTACCTTGGTAAATTTTCTAGATTGGGGTAAGAGTGACTCCAAGATTTCTTTTTCCTTCTAATTTAGATGGCTTGGTGGATGGTGTAATTCACAGAGAGAGAAAAAGAAAAAGAAAAAAAAATCTAGGAATTATCTTTTTAGGACAACACTGACTTTGACAGCTCTTGGGATTCAAATTTGGAATTCTCTAGGGAATAAGAGATATGGATCTAGGACTAAAACAAATGTATCTGTATAGGCTAGAAATATAGACTTAATAATCATCAGAATAGCTGAAATTAATTAAGTAGAGAAGAACACATATTTTGTGGAGTGAGAAGAGAGGAGGTCAATACTCTGGAAAACACCAAAATATTCAAAGGGCAAATAGAGAAAGAGAAGTTGGAAAGAGACTCTCCAAAAGGTAGGAGACCCAGGAAAGAGCAATACCACAGCAAAAGAGGAAGAAAGTGTAGAGACTAAAGTTCTTCTTTTTTACTTTTCTATTTGTTTCTTCTTTTCTCTTTTTCTAACACAAGGCTTTTTTTTTTCTTTTCTTTTTCTTCCTTTCTTTCTTTTTAAAATGTTTTTTCATGATTTGTTCTATATGTATTTCATTTTTAAATGTTATTTATTTATTTACTTTATTTTTTAGAGAGAGAGAAAGAGAGAGAGAGACAGACAGACAGACAGACAGACAGACAAACAGAAAGACAGACAGACAGAGACAGAGAGAGAACTGAACTGGGGTAGCTCCCAGTTCAGCATATGGTTCCGCATGGGCCGGGGCTGGGATTCGATCCCTGGTCCCCAGTGCTGCAAAGTAAGCGCCTAACACACTGAGCCATCCCGGCTTCCCTGTGTATTTCATTTTTAATTAAAGTATTTTGTATATACTTTTTATTTTCTAATTTTTACTTTTTTGTTTTTCTTGTTTTTTCTTCACTATTTTTTTCCCCCTTATTTCTTTCTTTCTTTTTTTTTTTGAAGTGTGCTCAGGCAACTTGAAGTGTTGCCCAGCACATATGAGGGAACTGCAGGCAGCCGAGCAATCAACTATGCCCTACTCACAGGCACAGACTCGCTTTCGCTCCTTTGCAGAAGCAGTCCTCTGAGGCTGCTCGGGGAACCTTGGTGCTGCTTTACCACCCTCTTTCATACCCAGGACAGCTAGCTAAGCATGGGCTGCTAGTTGCAGACTGCATGGCTCCCAGGGATTTTTTTTCTTTTTTGGTGAGGTATATTTGTTTGTGTGTTTGTTTCTTTTCTTCTTCTTTTTCAAAGTGAACACAGGCCCCATAGAGATTTTCCCTGTCAACACAGAGGCACCCTAAAAGGCTGAGCAATCAAGCTCACTCTACCAATAGAGAAAAACTTGCTTATAGATTTCAGCAGGAGCAGCTGTCAGTGGCTGACTGAGAGCTTTCTTTTCCACTTTGCCATTCTTCCTTGTCAATTAATGGGGTGCTGTGAAGAGGTTTACTATTCAACTACAACTGAAGCACATACACACTACGTTGAAGGGACAATCCTAGATATAAGCCCAGGAGATCAGAGAGATTGCACCATTGGATCACACAGGATACACACAAGCAAAGACTTGGAATCTTAAGACATAAACATATTACATAGAACAAACACAGAGAGGAATCCAGAGTGAGGAAACAAGAGAAACATGTCCTAAATAAAAAAACAAAAACAAAAAACAAAAAAGCACTAAAGAAACCTTGAGAAACAGAGCTAAATAAAATGAAGATAATCTATCTACCAGAGCAACAGTTTAGAACACAAGTTATAAGAATGCTTAAGGTACTTAACTAAAACTTTGACAAAAATTAGCAACAATGAAGAAGGACATCAAAGCCATAAAAGAATACCAGTCAAAAATAAAGAATACAATAACTGAAATGAAGAATGCACTAGAATGAATCAACAGCAAATCAGGTGAAGCAGAAAATCCATCAACACTTTGGAAGACAAGGTAGCAGAAAATACTAAACTGGAAGAGAAAAAAGAAAAATTAAAAAAAAAAATAAAAGAATTTAGGACAGTCTGAGAGACCTCTGGACAGCATCAAGCATAACAACATTTGGTTCATAGGGAACCAGAAGGAGAAGAGAGAAAGCAAAGGATTGAGAACATATTTTAAAAAAACTAGTTAAAACTTACTTAACATGGCAAAAGGAATAGACACACAAACCTGGGAAGTACAGAGGGTTCCAATCAAGATGAACCCAAACACGCTCACAGCAACACATATAGTAATTACAATGGCAAAGGTGAAAGACAAAGAAAGAATCCTAAAAACAGCAAGAGAAAGACCACAATTTACCTACAAGGGAGCTCCCATAAGACTATCATTAAATTTTTCAAGGGGAAGCCTGGATGGCTCAGTGGGTTAAGCTCTCACTTTGTAGCGCTGGGGACCAGGGATCGAATCCTGGTCCTGGCCCATGCGGACCCATATGTTGAACTGGGGAGTGCCCCCAGTTCAGTTCTCTCTCTGTCTCTGTCTCTGTCTGTCTCTCTGTCTCTCTCTCTCTCTCTCTGTCAAAAAAAAAATTTTCAATAGAAAATATGCAGGTCAGAAGAGAGTAGCAGGAAATCATGAAAGTATGAAAAGCAGGGTCCTACAACCAAGACTACTCTACCTGGCTAGGCTATCATTTCAATTTGAAGGTGAGATAAAGAACTTCCCAGATAAGAAAAAGCTAAAAGAATCCACTATCACCAGGCCAGTGTTAAAAGAAAGGCTACAAGGACTTCTTTAAGTAAAAGAAAGAAGAAAACAAGCAGACAAAAGAAAATAAAAAACATGAATAATGGCATGGCAATGAATATGTAACTATCAATGATCACTTTAAATGTGAATGGACTGAATGATCCAATCAAAACACATAAGATAGCTGAATGGATAAGAAAGCAAGACCAGGCATATGCTGTCTATAAGAGACTCACCTCAGAAGAAAAGACACACCTAAACTGAAAATGAAGGGATGGAAAGGGACATTTCATGTAAATGAAAATGAAAGAAAAAGCTAGGGTAGTAATTCTTATCTCAGACAAAAATTTGAAAAGAAGACTATAATAAGAGACAAAGAAGGACATTACATAATTCTAAAGAGATTAACCTAAGAGGACATCAATCTTATAAACATTTATGCATCCAACATAGAAGCACCTAAATACATAAAGCAAATATTGACTGACATAAAGACAGACATCAAAAGTAACACAATTAGAGGGCTTTAACACCCTACGGACACCAAAGGGCAGATCTTCCAGACAGAAAATCAACATGGATACAGTCGTTTTAAATGACACACTAGACCACATGGATTTAATTGATATCTCTAGAGCATTACAACCCCAAAGCAGCAGAATACACATTTTTTTTCAAGTTCACCTAGAATATTTTCTTAGACAGAACCACATGATAGGCCATGAAACAAGTCTCAACAAATTTAAGAAAACTGAAATTATAACAAGCCCCTTTTCTGACTACAACAGCATGAAACTAGAAATCAATTACAAGAAAAAAACCGAAAAACACATGAACACATGGAGGCTAAACAATACACTACTAAACAATAAATGGGTCAATAATGGGATTAAGGAAGAAATCAAAAGGTACCTTGAGACAAATAGAATGAGAACACAGCTACCCAAGAATCTATGGGATACAGTAAAAGCAGTCCTGTGAGGGATGTTCAAGAAGCCCGAAGAAACAAGAAAAAGCTCAAATAAACAATTTAATCCTACACTTAAGGAAACTGGAAAAAGAAAAGCAAACAAAATGCAAAATGAGTACAAGAAAGGAAATAATAAAACTCAGAGCAGAAATAAATGAAATTGAAACTAAGATGACATCAGAGATCAATGCAACTAAGAGCTGATTCTTCGAAAAGAT
Source organism: Craseonycteris thonglongyai (assembly GCA_004027555.1). Classification (NCBI taxonomy): domain Eukaryota; kingdom Metazoa; phylum Chordata; class Mammalia; order Chiroptera; family Craseonycteridae; genus Craseonycteris; species Craseonycteris thonglongyai. Next base: position 47,299 of record PVKE010002857.1, read on the forward strand.
AAACAAAATCAACAAACTTTTAACCAGACTCTTCAAGAAAAAAAGAAAAAGGACTCAAATAAATACAATCAGAAATGAAAATGGAGAAGTGACAACAGACACCACAGATATACAAGAAATTATAAGAAAATATTATGAGCAACCATATTCCAACAAATTGGACAATCTGGAAGAAATGGATAGATTTTTAGAAACATACAAGCTTCCAAGCCTAAATCAAAAAACAAACAAACAAACATAAAACACACAGAAAATCTAAACAGATCAATTACTAACAACAAAATTGAATCAGCAATCAGCAAACTCCCAACAAACAAAAGCCCTGAACCAGATGGCTTCACAGGTGAATGTTACCAAACAATCAAAAAAGAATTAACACCTATTATCCTCAAACTATTTCAAATAAGCCAAGAAGCAGGCAGGCTCCCAAACTCATTTCATGAGGCCACCATTACTCTGATTCCAAAACCAGAGAAAGACACTACAAAAAAAAAAGAAAACTAGAGACCACTATCCCTAGTGAATATAGATGTAAAAATTCTCAATAAGGGGAAGCCAGGATGGTTCAGTGGGTTAAGTGCTCACTTTGCAACACCAGGGACCGAGGATCGAATCCCAGCCCCGGCCCATGCAGAACCATATGCTGAACTGGGAGCTCCCCCAGTTCAGTTCTCTCTCTCTCTCTCTCTCTCTCTCTCTCTCTCTCTCTCTTTCTGTCAAAAATAAATAAAATAAAAATATATTTAAAAAAAATTCTCAATAAAATATTAGCACATCAAATCCAGCAATACTTCTAAAAAATCATAACAACAACCAGGTGGGATTCATTCCTGAGAAGCAAGGTTGATTCAATATATGTAAATCAATCAATGCGATACATAATATAAACAAAAGAAATAATAAAAATCATGTCATTTCAATAGAGGAAGAACAAGCATTTGACAAATCCAGCAGCCCTTCTTGATTAAAAACTCTTAGCAAAGTGGGAACAGAAGGAACATATCTCAATATAATAAAGGCTGTATATGATAAACCCACAGCTAACATCATACTCAATGGGGAAAAACTAAAAGCATTTGCCTTAAGATCAGGAACAAGACAACGATGCTCACTGTTTCCACTCTTATTCAACGTAGTACTGAAAGTCCTAGCCACAGCAACCAGACAAGAAAAGCTAGTAAAAAGCATGTAATAGGAAAAGAAGTAAAATTATCACTATTTGCAAATAATGTGATACTAAAGAGAGAGAAAGCCAAAGAATCTATCCCCAAAATTACTGGATCTGATAAAGGTATTTAGTAAGGAACCAGGATATAAAATTAATATACAGAAATTGGTTGTATTTTTATATGCCAATAACAAACTAGCAGAAAGAGAAACTAAGAAAACAATACCATTTACAATTGCATCAAAAATAAAATAAAATAAAATAAAATACCTAGGAATAAATTTAACCAAAGAAGTAAAAGACCTGTACTAGGAAAATTATAAGGCACCAAAGAGACAAATCAAAGAAGATACAAATAAATGGAAACACATACTATGCTCATGGATACAAAGAATTAATATAGTTAAAATGGACATACCATCCAAAGCAATCTACAGTTTCAATGCAATTCCTATCAAAATACCAATGATATTCTTCACAGAACTAGAACAAATATCCTAAAATTTATATGAAACCATAAAAGACCTACAAAAGCCACAGCAACCCTGAGAAAAAAGAACAATATTGGAGTAATCATACTACCAGATATGAAATTATGCTACAAAGCTACAGTTATCAAAACAGCCTGGTATTGGCATAAAAACAGACACATAAATCAGTGGAACGGAATAGAGAACCCAGAAATAAACCCAGATTTATATAGCCAATTATTCTATGACAAAGAAAGCAAGAATCCACATCGGAGTAAAGTCAGTCTATTCAACAAATGGTGCTGGAAAAATTGGGCACATACATGCAAAAAAATGAAAGTAGACCATCTTCTTTAACCATATACAAAATAAACTCAAAATGGATTAAAAACAAATTTAAGACCTGAAACCAAAAAATTTCTAAAAGAAAATATAGGAAATAACTTCTCAGACATTAGCCTTAGCAACACCTTCAATGATATATCTCCTCAGGCAAGAGAAGCAAAAGAAACTATCAATGAAACAAAGGGCATCCCACAGAATGGGAGAAAATATTCACCAATGAGGCATCTCATAAAGGGTAAATATCCAAAATTTATAAGAAACTAATACAACTCAACACACCAAAAACAAACAAACAAACAAAAACAATACAATTATAAAATGGGCAGAAGGCCTGAATAGACATTTCTCCAAAGAGGACAGATAGCCAATAGACACATAAGATGCTCAACATCACTTATCATCAGAGAAATGCAAATAAAAACCACAATGAGCTACCAACTCACTCCTGTCAGAATGGCTCTCATCAATAAATTGATCGACAACAAGTGTTGAAGAGGGTGTGGGGAAAAGGGAACCCTGTTACACTGTGGGTAGGATTGCAAATTGGTCCATTCACTACGGAAAACAATATGGAAGTTCCTCAAAAAATTAAAAATGGAACTACCTTATAATCCAGCAATTCCACTCCTGGGTATTTATCCAAAGAAATCCAAAACACTAATTCAAAAAAATGTATTCACCTTTATGTTCTTTGCAGCATTATTCACAATAGCCAAGATATGGGAACAACCTAAATGTCTATCATTAAATAACTGGATAAAGAGGCTGGTGGTACATTTATACAATGGAGTATTATGTGGCCTTAAAATCTAAAATGGTATCTTTTCAACAACCTGGATAAGTCTGACTGAGAAAGACAAATACCATATAATCTCACTTATATGTGAAATCTAAAGAACAGAATAAACGAACAATCAAAACAGGAAAGAAAAAAAAAAAAAAGCTAATGGAACAGACAATAGTTTAGTGGCTACCTGAGGGACAAGGTTAAAAGGTGTGGGGGAGGGGGGAAGTGGGATCCTGTATATGCTGATGTTAAAAAAAACAAAAAATTAATTCTGGGTAGTGAGCCCATGAAGCAGCACATAGATGATACATTATAAAATAGTGTAGCCGGAACCTATGTAACTTTACTAACCAATGTCACCCTAATAAATTTAATTTTTAAAAAGAGAGAGAGAAGATTAAATTATATTTTCTGATTTGTATGAGCCTCATTTAGTCAAGGGGTTCTCAAACTTTATTCCGTATTGGATTTACCTAAGCAAGCTTTTAAGAATGTCAGTGTCTTGGCTGACCCCATACTAGATAAATCAGAATCCCCAGAAAAAATCTGGAATCAGCATTTTTTAAAGCTCCTCAAGAAATTTTCATGAGCAGCCAGGGCTTTGACAACTATGACTTGTGCTACTCTTGTTATCATTAAATGAATGTTTTAGTGGTCTTGAATAAAAGCTTTGAAGCCAGAACAGGGCTTTGATTCTTGATGTTTGTGCAAACTTAGAAAAGACCCTTAACTCCTTGAGTTTCAGTTAATAAAAAACTTAGCAGAGTATATCGTATGTGATTCTCAAAAATTTAATGTTATTAATAATATATAAATATAACAATTTATAATTCAGAACTATTTATTAATTATAACCCCCATATTGTGGTTCCTTATACATACATACTTGCCTGAATTAGTATATATAACCAAGTGTCAGATCTATGGTGACTTAATGAATTCAGACACCCATTTTTGCCCTTAAAGGCAATCTCATTTAAATTACACAAAGGCAGGCAGGGTTCAAGATCATTAAACTCACTTTCTCTTCACACCTGCCACCACACAGATATATGACACCTCAAAAGCAGCTGCGCAGTTTGTGTCTGACTTGCAGAAGAATGCTCCTAATACATTCTCTCAAGTCTTATTAGAGGGAACTTTTAAATCTTCAATGACACAGTAAGAAAGGACTCAAAATTTTCAGTCACATTTTTCTTATGAACTCGGTTACTCTGGAGTGCATGATGACTTGTTTTCTTTTAGTTGTATCCAAACAGTTTGACAGATTACTGGGACAAGGTTATTTTTAAATTGATAAAAGGTTTGATTGCGTTGGTGCATTTATCAAAACTGTCTGACACCACATATAATGAACTCTGCACTGAGAGGCCGATGGCACTTGAGTGGGCTCTTACTATTCAGCATTCAGCGCTCACCTTAAGAAGTCCAACAGGGGAAGCCGGGATGGCTCGGTGGGTTAAGCGCCCACTTTGTAGGGCCGGGGACCGAGGATGGAATCCCAGCCCTGGCCCGTGCGGACCCATATGCTGAACTGGGGAGTGCCCCCAATTCAGTTCTCTCTCTGGCTCTGTCTCTGTCTCTGTATCTCTCTCTCTCTCTCTCTGTCAAAAATAAGTAAATAAGTAAATAAATAAATAAAAATAAAATTATAAAAAAGAAGTCCAACAGGGTTGTATAAAAGCAATTAGTGTGGGCAGACCCTCAGTTCTTCGGCACAAACACAACTAGCTTGTTCCCTTGCTTCACTGTGGGCATTTCTCTTGTCTTGTGAAATGTTAAAGTGACATTTACAGCTTCATTTTAAAGGGAGCAATGTTAGTGTGTCAAAGCTTGAACAAAGACAACATTTACAGATAAAAATGAAGGGCAGGGCAGCCTACTTCCAGATCTTATGGAGACGATTGGAAATATATGTGCACACACCCAAGAGTTTCCCTCCTTTGACTTCATTCTGCTTCAAGGGCCATAGCAGCAGCATGTTCACTTTATAACAAAAGAACAATTCACTCTCTACCTAAACAGGTTTGTTATTAAATCTAGATTTGTAAATCACATGGAGACAGGGGCAATGTCTGGCTGGGGCTTTCTGAGAGCATTGTATTAATTAAAGCTTTTAAGTTAAGAGGATGATTAGAAAAAAGGTATTGTAGTCATGAAAAACATAGATGCATTAATAATTTGTCTTTCCATTTTAAACCTGTCCATTACGTTACATGTGGTTTTAGTTTTTTAAGAGTAATTTCAAGGTATTTCAAGGTGTTTCCAATCACATAATGGAAGTTTCTAATTTCTTTGAGGAAGGAAATAGAGCTTAATATATGAAATTACACCACAAAAAAAAAAATTAATTTACTCCAAAAGTGTTTGAAATGCTCTTTATTAAGTCAAATTTATCATCCCTACTTCCATCTCCTCTTCTTGAAATGAGCATAAAGAACATATAGTCCAAGTATTATATCAATAGTCTCCAACTGATAACCCACCCCATGAACATAAGTGGTTAATCAATTGGAGTTTCAGTTTTCATTATACCTTTGAAAAAAATTTCGGACGTTTTCTTACTATCATTGAAGTAATCATATCAATAAAACTAGGCTTCCATAAAGAAATCATTCTGCTGCTTCTTGGTTATTAATGCATCATTAATGATTGCATCAATGTAATGAATATTATACCCAGAAATAGATATGCATTTCTTTTTCACATTATCTTTTCATTTTTGATGTTTACTGTTAGTGAAACACATAATATCTACAGTGTTTTGTAGCATATAAGATAATATTGATGTAGATGATGACAGATGATTTGTCTTGTAAACAGATGACATAAACTTATGTACAGTCATATCTTGGTACTCAACTGCTTTGAAACTCATTTCATTTGGTGCTTGATAGCATTTCTGTGAAAATTTTGTTCCAGTACTCTTTTGTTTGTTACTTGATGTGCAAGCTAGAACTTGTCCATGTTGATTGCTTTGTGACTCACTACCCTTTCCAGCTGAAACAAAGGGTCATGTGTTAGTCACCCAGTAGCTCTTGTCCTGTGCACAGCCACTTGTGGTCTTAGCTCCTGTGGTCATTTTATGTATTTTTGGCTTGGGAGTGCATTAAGTTCATTTACATTACTCCTTATGGAAAAAATTTGTTTGGCACTCATCACTTTTGGTACTCGTCACACCTTCTGGAACCAATTACATTGTAACATGAGTGCAGGGGTACCACTGTATTGATAAATATAGGAAAGTACTACAAATGCACTTTCCTTATGAGTTCCTTAATATTAATAACATTTTTCTAGCTTACTTTATTGTAAGACTGGAGTATATAAAACATATACGAAATAAGTTTTTATTGATTGTTTATATTATTAGTAATGTTTCTGGTCAGCAGTAGGCTATCAATAGTTGAGTTTGGGGGAGTCAGACATTTGACTGAATGGGGGGCTCAGGGCCTCTACCCCATGTCATTCAAGGGTGTATTCACCTTTAGTGCCTTTAATATTGAGACCACTCAATATTTAATAGTATTGATGATCCATTCATCACTGGGTAAGAAAAATGAACTAAAAATCAACTGATTTGGGTCATATGTCCTATTTCATTGTTTTTTTTTGTAATTCATTTGGTTAATTATCTCTCATTTCCTATTTTTTTAATAAAAAAAATAAATGCATATTAAAAAAGACATACCGTATTTCACTATATGTAATTGTTCCACCCCATAATTGTTAATTATCATGCCTCTTCCCTGACCATAAATTATTCTTCTTCCAGCTCACTGTTCAACTGTTCCTATTCTGGTTGTTGCTTGATCTCATGGGATCCTTTCTATTCTGCAGTTGGAGTTACCTTTCTGACATAAATTCTGACTATATTACTTTCCAGTATGTGACAATTCAGTGGTTTTCTCCACTGCTCTTCAGAATAAAACAAAGCTCCTAACATGATATACAAAGGGGTCATCTTATCCCTCCCCATGTTTTCAGCTCACATGGCTCCATATCCAACTCCCTCTCTTCACTACAAACGAGATTGGCCTTTTTTAAAGCCCTTTGTCTTTGCCACTCTCTCTTCAGGCATTGGTTCTCCACACCTGGAGTTTCTTCTGCCTAGAATGTTCTTCCCTTTCTTTCTCACTTAGTAAACCTAGTTTTCCTCTGATCTTTGCTCATTGTCCTAACTAGGTATAATGCCATGTTATAAACACTCAGTACCATGCTCCTTTATTTTCTTGCATTTATAGTTACAAATTTTTTTTAAAGATTTATTTTTATTGTGTTTTTTTTTAATATTTATTTATTTATTTATTTTTGCCAGAGAGAGAGAGAGAGAGAGAGAGAGAGAGAGAGAGAGAGAGAGAACTGAACTGGGGGAGAGCCCCAGCTCAGCATATGGGTCCGCACGGGCCAGGGCCAGGATTCGATCCCCGGTCCCCAGCGCTACAAAGAGAGCACTTAACCCACCGAGCCATCTGGGCTTCCCCTATAGTTACAATTTTATATCAAATCATATGATTATTTAATTTATGTCCTATTTACTCTAGCAGTAAAGAAGCTCTGCTAAACAAATGCTTTTGTTTAAATTTACTCACCACTGCATATTTAGCCCAGTATTTGGCATGCAGCACACATACTCTATAAACATTTCTTGATTGAGAACACAATATAGTTGCTTGAGAATTCTCAAGATGAAGACATTAGAAGGTATTTTCTACAAGACACACAATGCAATCTATTCATCAAAAATGTAGGGATAACTAGAGATTTTCCCTAGAGTAAAATCATTCTTCATGTCTATTAGTTTTCATTCTTGTCTTCATTTCTGTGATTTTACTCACAATTCAAAATAGAAGCTTTGGTGGTAAATGTGAATGGGATCCCTTAACAGAATTTGCTCTCAGATTATACATTGAGAAAATATGCAATTTTTATCTCTAATATCACATTCTTGCTGTTCATTAGTACTGTATTAATATATATATTGCATTCTAATAGCAGATAATTCAATTTATCTGTGCCCTTTTTGTATATCTCAATTTTCTATCTTTTTTGTTACTATGGATATAAGCAACTATTGCATTTTCTATATTATAAGAAAAATTCTAAACCATTTATAATTCCATTGGAATAAACATGAAAGGTTGATCCTGATGACAAGTTCATTTAAACCTACAAATATTACCTGTTCTGTAGGTGAAATTGTTTTAAAGTATTGGATGAGTAATTAGAATGCAAAGTGATTTGCATCTTTAGAAGACTGCTAATGTAAAAAATAGTAATGAACAATGTAAGAGACCAACACTACAAGAGAGAAAACAGGATTTTACAAATGACCTACATGGGTCTTGCACCAAAGGCATCTCCAGCCATTAGGTTATACTCATGAAGCTAAAAGAATTCAGACCATGGCCTTGCCAGCACTGCAAAAGGGGATTGGTGAAGACATAAAAGGAGGCCCAGAGCAGGCTTTTAGCATGAAAGAAATGTAAAAGATTATTGAGTTCAAGCACATTATTTTATACATGGGGGAAATTAAAGTTAAGAAGGGATAAGTCATTTGTTTAAGGCCACTATCCAGTTGATGGCATAGCCAAGACTGAAACCCGGATCTCTTAGTCCTCAGCTATTAATATTTCCACTACATTCCATTGCCTGATTGCATTAGTTCTGTAAGACTCTCCAGGAAAACAAATCTAAGCAGTAAATCCTAGGTCTAAACCACTTCAGTAACTGGAGAACGAACTGACATTTTTATAATAACAATAGTATGGGCCACATCTTATTAGCTAGCAAAAATTAATATGAACAAGTAACCATTACCCTCTGTGTACTTAGCATTCTTTAAATTTCTCTAACACACATAAAAAATATTAACAAAACTTCTTTTCTCAAAAATAATGTTTCTCTGTCACTAAATCTCACTCCTGCATTAAACATGCCAATACAGGCTTTTAGGTAACACTTTCCATTTATAAATTTTTGGCATGATTCTTTGCAGAAATGGACACTGATACAGAAATTCATAGTACAATACTACATCAGTGGTATGTTCACAAACTAGCTCTCCAAATAATAATAATTAATAATAATAAAAGAGTATTTTTTAAAAGCTTGATTTGTAGAGCTTGCTTATTCCTATGACATAAATATCCCACCATGGGTGATTTTAGTCTGAAACAAACTATGCTTAGAATTTCTGAATATTCATAATTGTCTCTAGTGGACTAGTCAGAGGCAGCTCTAGCACACCACTGATACTACAGGAAAACCTAGAAATAATCCATTTCAACTCACTCTTTTATAAGAGGAAACTGAGGCTCAAGGAGAGTTAATCACACAATGGCTGAGCAGGTTCTTATCCACAGAAGTCCACCTTAATGACCCTCATATATTAAGTGAAACTTTATGAATCAACATAATCAGTGATCTTCATATTATTGTAGAGAGAAGAGCTCATCAAAAACCAACACCAGGGAAGCCGGAAGGCTCAGGGGGTGGAGAGCTCGCTTTGCAGCCCCGGGGTCCAAGGATTGAATCCTGGCCCTGGCCTATGTAGACCCATATGCTGAGCTGGGGTGTGCCCCCAGTTTGGTTCTCACTGGGCCAACTCCATGCAGGAGGCCCCTGGCTCAGTTCCTGCCCTGCACAGCCCCACACCCACCTATGGAACAAAAATATATCAAAAACTAATGACATACAACCATGGAGACTGTTCTGGGTCCTCCCACTTCTCTCTGTCTCTTTCAGTCTCTGTCTCTCTTTCGAAAACAATAAAAATATATCTTAAAAAAAAAAAAAAACACCACCAGGGAGCCTGTTTGAAATGCAAAATCTTGGGCGCCACCCCTGATCTAGTGAATCATATCTTTTGGCCCTAGAAATCTGGGTTTTCACCAGTGCTCTGAGTAGTATGGAGGAATGAGAAAAAATCTTTCCTTAATACCCACCAATATTTTTTTTTAATGAATGAGATTCTTATACCAATCAATTAATAGCTACCCTTCTTTTTCATTTCAGATTCCATCACAGGAAATACTTTATTTGAAGATTCTAAAATAAAGTCCACAATCTTTCACATTTTAAAAGATGTTACTCCTCAAACTAGTTTCAATTTTTTTTAACAGCAACAAAAATAGTAAAATGATGTACCTTTCAATTTTCAACCTCAACATTTTATTGACCAAAATAAATATATATATATTCAAAATGTCTTAAGTATTGTACATTTCATTTAAAAAAAAGCTTCTAAATAAATATTATTCAAAGTGCCCCCACCTTAATCCACATATTGTCCTGTCAACTGATTATATACTTATGTATTTGTGTTTTGGTTTATCTGCCACTTCCTATTGTTTTCACATTTTTTCCCAATTTTAAAAATCAGAACAAAGACAAATAAATACTGTCCACTCTGTTTCTCTCTTCCAATATTTTAGAGGTTGGAAATTTTACAAAATAAATATTCTTTCAACCTCCTTATAAAATATTACAAAGGAGAGAAAGAAAAACTGAGTAATAGTTCCCCCAATTTAAAAATACCCAGCTAAAGCACAATCAAATCACAAATAACTGTGCTGATATTACTTTGAAAATCATCAGACAACAATCTAAAAATATAGGTCTATGATTCTTAATTCAGTATGCATTATTAATTTATTTGGAGGGTCAACTTATAAATATATTTAATGTATTTTCACAGAAATAAGAGAGTTAATAACATAAGTGTTGGTAGTTAATAGAATAATAAAACAGTTTGGGAAGGATATTTAATCACTACCACATTTCCTAGAAAATATAAAAATATTTGGTGAGTGCAATTGTTGGCCTTGGTAGAGAACATCTTCTACCAAGATATTACTACCAAGATAGACTTGGAAGTAAATGTCTTCAAGGAAATTAGAGAATTTGCTTTATAATTCTCCATTTACCGGGTACCCACTGAACTGATGTTTACCAAAACTGACCAGAAAATCTCTCCAATACAGGAGGTAACCATCCTGAAATCTATCATTTATGAGTTCTTGAGATTACCTCCACTGATAGTCTAAAAGAAAAAAAAGGAAGGCAGCTTTTTCCTTCCCTTTTTCCAGGAACTTTATCATTGATTCCACCAGCTACATGGTTTGAGGGCCCAGCTCAACACTCGCTCATCATCTCTCTGGTCAGCACGTGCGTATCAGCCAGCTCGCCCACGTACAGCCACTTCCATACTATAAATAAATGTCACTCCCTGAAGTAAGTGGGGCTTCGATCTCAGATGTAAGTGCCATCCATACAACAGAGTCTTCCTCACTGAGACATCAATGAATGGGCACACTAGGTGCAACGCCAACCAGGCGCTGATTGGACAGAGCCCGAGTGGGCGGGCCTGTGGGCTAGAAATGGTGCCGAGAACAGAGAGCACTTACGGTTGGCACAGCTTGATGAGATCCTGGTCGGTAGTGCCCGGTGGGAGGCCCCGGATGTACAGGTTGGTTTTACTCAGCTGTTCCCCGCTGCTGTGGTTGCTGCTGTGGTTGCTGCTGCTGTTTGTGCTGGGGCTGGGAGGAGCCATGGGGTGGGGAGCTGGTGCATAGGACTGCTGGAAACAGAAAAGACTGTTACTGGAAAAACAAAGCCAGCACCTAGTCACAGGCTAGCAGAGCACCGCGAAAAGCAACACAAGCACCCGGGCCTCTCCATCCACACCTGCGCACACGTACTCATATCACTACTCCGTGCGCTTCTGAGAATATCATTTGCTCCCCGGCCCAGCATTTGAATCAGCGTGTTAGCCAGAAATGGAACAAAAAGGAGTCCCCAGGTGCTCCTGACAGGGGCCTGTGGTTTCTGAGTTTGTTCACTTTGATTTTCCTTGGAGCTGCGAAGTAGCATGTTATGGCCGGTTCTGACAAAATTCGTAACACAATTCGCTTGTGTATCCAAAGCTCTGTCCCCGCTCACTTTTAACAGCCGAGCATCCCTGGCTTGCCTCTACTCCCTGTTCCCTCCTTTTCTCCAAAACAAATCCCTTGTATTATTTCCCTCAGAATTACTCTCCAGCAAAAGTCCTGATACATAGAACTCACTCCGTAAATGATAATTTCGTGAATAAATGAACAAATGAGAGAATCTGTCATGTCTTTCCCCGGTTCCCAAACGTGCTTCTTCATGGTGAAAGCCAGTTGTTAGCACCACTGAGCCACTATGCTCTCCCTGCAGTCAAGACTCCCTTTATATTACCTTATCCCAGGGTCTCAGTATGGGCACTGTAGACCATTTGGACAGGATAATTCTTTGTTGTAGTGGTTTTCCTGTTCATGGCAGGATGCTAGTACCCATCCCCCATTTGCGACAACCAAAAACATCTTCACACACTGCCAAATGTCTCCAGTAGTGAAAATTTACCTGGGTAGTGAACCACCGTTCTAGCTTGTCACACCATTTTATGTCAAAATGGAAATAATAAAATGATCCCCAGCGACTAAGAATATACAATGTGAGTGTCTATATAATTACACATGCCCAAATTAGTAGATATAATCCTCATTGTACTTTTTTTTTTCTTAAGATTTTTATTTTATTGTTTTTGACAGAGACAGAGAGAAGGAGGAGGGCCCAGAGCAGTCTCCATAGTTGCACGTCATTGGTTTTCAACATAGTTTCATTTCACAGGTGGGTGAATGGCCGAGCAGGTTGGGAACTGGGCAAGGGGCCTACCACACGGGAGGTACGTCTCATGTCTCAGGGATCTGGGGGCCTCCTATGGGAGAGGCCTGCCCCAGGCAGGAGCCCAACCAGGGACCTCTCACATGGGAAAGAAACTGGAGAAGCACACCCAAGTTCAGCATCTGGGTCTTCAGCCCGGCCTGGGATTCAATCCTCAGACCCCAGGGACTGCAATGCAAGTGCTCAACCTACTGAACCATCCCAGCTTCCCTTATTTCTTTTTTTAAAAAGGCATATCTTCAAAAGCTCTAAAATCACACTTACTCTATCGGTTTGAGTCTCCAGCGCATCTCTTATTGGCTGTGTGACCTTTGGATGGTTCCTTAACCTCTCTGAGACTCAACATTCTGATTAATATGAGCAGGATAAAATATAGTACTCTCCTATGTCATAGAGTTTTTATTAAAACTCAATGAGTTAATGAAACATGATAGTTCCTGGAAATTAGCAAGTGCATAATAAACATTATTGATTACAAAAATGGAATAATAATAATCATGATAATATTTGTGGTTTATATCTTTATTGCCAGTGATATTAGTCTATATAACTATAGCAGATAGTATCAACTATAACTCAGAATGTTTCCTAAAGACACAATGAACACATACATCAGGAATTTAATAGGAAAAATTTAGCTGAGTTTTAACCTAAAGACTAAACAGCTGTTTATCAGGGGTAGGAGGTATGTAGTTACCCAACAGCAAGTAGGTGCTTAACAAATACTAAGGCTGCATGACATACAAAAAATTTGTATAAACACAGCATTTAGCCCGTAGAGACAAGAGGCCATGTACTAGCAGTTTCCAGCCTTGCTTCTTACTATAACAGTCTACTGTACACATCTTTTCAGGATTTCATATTCGCCCCTGTCCATATTTCCAACTGACTGTAAGACAATGTCTCATAGATGCAGTTTCTCAAAACGCTGCTTGCTACATCTGCTCTGTCGTTTCCCAATGTGTCACACCAACCACCCATATCATATTATCCCATTTCTTCCTGTGCGCCTGTCATTCTTCCAGCCTCCATTCAAGAAACCTTGGTGTTAGTGTCATATGTCCCCTAATCCTAAATCTCAAAATACAGTCAGCCAACAAAATCTCCAAGGGGCTTCTAGAATCATCTTGTCCTCTGAATTCCCACTGTTTACCTAGGCGAGCCTGAACCACCTCATAGGTACAGGACTTGAGGCGTCCCATCTGGCCACCTTTCCTGAGGCTTTCCTCTTCATTATCTGGGGTTGGTGGAGGACGGGAAGAATAAGACAGAAGAGTCAAGGGCACGTATTAACCGGGCAAGGGTGTCTTAAGCAGTTTGCTTAAGGCATGGGGAGGTAACAGAGCAGAAATGACAAGAGCAAAACCTAGAGCCTCAAACTCCCTTCTTGGAAATAAACATTTTCTCAGTCGTTTCTTTAGTATTACTTCATTCATTACCAACATGTTTAATGTCTAATTTTAAAATGATTTACTCAGGAGAGTATTTTCTGTCCTCAATATTTCAAAAACATAGCATATGCATGTAGTCATTGCTTTTTGGAATTCAATATCTGCACGAAGTTTTTTGGCTGTCATGAAAAACGGTCACTTCTTGATGTAAGAATTCTGTTTTGCTCCTGGACGCCCCAGGACACTTCAGCTCTACCTCTTGGCAAGTCCTGCACTTAGTAGGCGATCCACACATCTTGGCTGAAATAGCACCCTGGTCCTTACGTCTCACAATGGGACAGGTGCCATTTATCTTTTCCTTCCTCTGTGCTTTCATTCTCTTAATCTTCCCTGGTTTTCCTTGAAACTGTTTTGTTTTTAGTTCACCTCCCCTCCTTCTAAATTCTTTGAATTCCATTCTGTACTCAGGCTTCTTTTAAAATGAGGCTTTGTTTAAAGCAGTTGTTCCTGCTGCCTAGTCTTTTAAACCACCCGAGAGCCAGAAAAATGTCTCCAGCTTTATGTATCACAGATCAGACGGGCCAGTTCAGACTGAGCCCTTGACTGATCAAATAAGAAAGCACTAACTACAGGATGATCAATATGCGTTTACTTAATTCGTTTGTTTTCCCCGCGGGTTTTTGCAAGCATTTACACAACTGGAACACCATTTAGTAAATTGCATTGGTTCCTAAAACAATAAAGGTGCCTTCCAAAGGGCCCAATGTATTCAATGGGGAAAAAAGAAAATAAAACAGTCAAAAGCAAAGTAAAGCTGAGATTAGAAGAGGAAACTTGTGCACATGGAAACCAGGTATATAATTTATAAACAGAAGTGGAAGCACTAGAGTGTTGTGTCGAAATAAAGAATTTCAAAAACCCCTTTACATAAACAAAGGTTATAATTTCAAAATTATAAAAATTTAAAAATGGTTAATTTCAAAAACCTACATAAACAAAGGTTGTTTTCCATGTCATATTCTTGTTCGTGAGTTCTAGAAATTCTGCTCGGAGAGGTAGACCTGTCTCAGTATTATTGGACCAATTAATCCACAGATTTTAAGACCCAGTGCCAACACTCCTGCTAATCCTTAATATTTCATTTATCTGTTTACGATACACTGAATGATTCAGGTAGCAGTCTGCGTTGTAAACCATTCTTTGGTTTAAAAATTATAAATTTCTTCTTCTATACCCATTTTCAAAGTACACATCATTTAATCAGCAAAACGTTGGCAGATGATTTCTGGAATGTCTGACAAATGCACAGGCTTAACTGAATTAATTTGTAAAAAGCAAGAGATTTTGTATGCTCTAGCTACCAAAGACAAAGGACCAAACTACAACATCTTAAAAAAAAAACAAAAAAACACACACACAAAAAAGGAGCATCAATAATCCTCTGGGGTTAATAGGTCACAGTAGCCACTTTTCTGATTAAAAGTGGTTAAAACGTAGCTGAATCCTTTCTCAATTCTTTGTCTCTAGACAAATTTGGAATTTATTGTTGATGAGTTTTTAAATAATTTTAAGGCACTGAGAAAGAAAATTTTAAATGTTAGTAAAAACATTATTTTCCTTCAGATACAATTGACTTTGCTAAATAGTTCAAAGTCACTCCTTCGAAGTCTTAGGATTGGTGAGGCCTTACTGTCTGGGATGACTGCACACTACGTAAGGCTGTGCTGTAACAGGGCAATGGGTTGTTAAGAATTTCCACTGTCGTTTTGTCAGAAGCAGTAGAAACGGCAGGTTCTCAGAAGAGGGCTTTGGGATGACACACTGACTAAACGGGGAAACGGAGACTTCTCGGAGAGCCGCCCATGCTTGGCAAGCATGCAGATGTTTTAGAAGTCCAGTCATTGTGGCATCGTGGGAGGGTCAGTTAGGGATTATGCAATGGGGCTAAAGCCTTCATAACCACATGTTGAGGCTGCTAAATCAATGGATCAGTATCAGTATCCTCTTTAGAAAAGTAAGTAAAATAACTTGGCATCCACTTTGGAAGATGTTATTCTTTTTCTTTTCTTTTCTTTTCTTTTTCTTTCTTTTTTTTTTTTAAGATTTATTTTATTAATTTTGACAGAGAAAGAGAGAGAGAGAGAAAGAGCCCAGAGGAGTCTCCCTAGTTTCATTCCACAGGTGGGTGTGGGGCTGCACAGGGCAGGAACAGGGACAGGGGCTCACCCCAGTGAGAACCAAACTGCAGGCACACTTCAGTTCATCATATGGAACTGCACAGGCCAGGGCCAGGATTCAATCCTCAGACCCCAGACCTGCAAGACGAGCACTCAACCTGCTGAGCTAGCCCAGCATCCTGATGATTTACTTCTAAAGATAATGCTTCTAATAATGATAGGTAACATTACTTGTATGCTTGCTAAGCATTTTATATGTTATTATCTCCGTAATAGCCTAATGAGGCAAATTATATTATTCTCAGTTTGCAAAGGAGAACTGAGGCACAGACAGGGCAAATAACCCTCTCAGGGTCACAAGACTGGAGCCCCAATTTGACCAGAGGAAGCCTGACTCCAGAAACCATGCAGTCCCCCACAACACTTCAGAACTTCACCTCTTAATGATGCCGGCACCAATCAACACAGCTGGCTTCCTGGCACTGAACCCTGAAGGAGGGCATTCTGGTGCATCCAAGTATAAGTGGGAACAAGAGAATGAGGGTGACTAACAGCCTACAGTCAAAATGAAGGTTAACAAGCCCTGTCCCTCTATCAGACTTTAAATAATGTCAATCTTAAAATTTAATGTCATGGGGAAGCTGGGATGGCTCAACATGTTAAGTGCTCGCTTTGCAACCCCGGGGCCTGAGGATCGAATCCTGTCTCCAGCCCATGTAGACCCATATGCTGAGCTGGGGTGTTGCTCCCAGTTCAGTTCTTGCCAGGGTCTGTGTGGGAGGCTCCCAGCCCAGTTCCTGCCCTGCGCAGCCCTGTGCCCACCTGTGGAGTGACTATATGGAAAACTAATGCTGTCAACTGTGGAGACTGCTCTGGGCCCTCCCCCTTCTCTCTCTCTCTCTCTCTCTCTCTCTCTCTCTCTCTCTCTCTCTCTCTCTCTCTCTCTCTCTCTCTCTCTCTCTCTCTCTCTCTCTCTCTCTCTCTCTCTCTCTCTCTCTCTCTCTCTCTCTCTCTCATTTCTTTCTGTCAAAAAACAATAAAAAATAAAACTTAAAAAAAATTTGATTTCAAAAGGAAAATGACCACCAGAAGCAAGCGTGTCATGAGTTTTTGAAATAATGTCAAACTAGTGGGTTCATTTGTCAAGATTCATGGTTTGTTATTTAATAACAGGAAAATGAGCTGGCTTGTAGATCATTCTAAATAGCTGATTCATTTAGTATGCTTTGTTAATATGCCTCATTTTTCAAGGATGAAAAATGAATCAACCAGGTCCTCCCACATTCTTGTAAAATGTATGGTTTATGTGTCTAGGTTTGGAGGGAGGTTCATTATGTTTTCACGCTCTACGTATTTTGGAGGTAAATTGGAGAGGAATATGAGTTGTGTGTTTGTTTGTCTGTTTTCCTGTTCGTTTTAACAGAAAGCATTTGGTACATCTAGTAAATACTGTTCACATATCAAGAGAGTCAAGTAAGTTGTTTAAAATCAGCTTTTTTACATCAAACTACGTTAGAGAACCCTCATCTGAAGGCAGGTTCTCCACACAGTAACTGATCATTTTAAACCAGGGTTCTCATCCTTGGCGTTACTGACATTTTGGACAGAATAATTCTTTGCTATGGGGGACAGGAGCTGTCCTGCACATTGTAGGACATTTAACAGCACTGTTGTCTTCTATCACTAGACACTAGCTACACTACTCTCCTCCCAACTGTGGAAACTGAAAATGTCTCTAGATATGGCCAAATGTCCCCTGGGGTTTTGGGCTGGAGGTGAAATTGCCTCGGGCTGAGTATCACAGCTTCACACCTATCCAGCCACTGTCTTTGAAGGGCCAGTGAAGTACCCCTCATGGAATAACGCTACTAACCCAGTGGCCTAAAAACGTCTTCACTGAAAAGACCCACGACCTAACCAAAGTTCACTCCTAACCCCCAAGGCCTGCGGCCCCTCTGCCTGCACCCTATGGAACTAAAATGCCGACACGCCACATTTCATTTGTGGCAGAACAAGTCTGAAACACACTTCTCTCTCTGATTGAAAACATAACTCTTTTGCAAAGAGAATTTTAAATATTTCTGTTGCATGCAGTTCCCCTTGGCTGGGAATCACAGAGCTTTGATGCCAGACTGCAGTCAGTTCTCTCCCGTGCGTCTGCTTGCTGGCAGGTCCTGAAGCGGGTGGGCGGGGGGGGTTGGAATAGCCTTGAACCCCATCACACAGCGGTCTGTTTTGCTGATGGGCTCCCCAATTTGTTTTTATTCATCTTCAGTGCCACAGAATTTGTACTCTTTTATCCACTCAAGGGTAAAGCCCTGGATAAAGTCTCTCATGGGATTGACATGCCAACATTTTCACTATCCAAAAATGAATGGAAACCCCATTCCTGTCTTAAATCATACATTATTTAGCTTGCACGTCCACATGTAATCCGTCGCTCACTGGATAATGCTGCTGTAGGCTATTGCATGCCTCTCTCCCAGACAGTATAATTTCCACACAACCTTGTCTCTGCAGACCTCACTTCTAGTATCAACATGACACGAGACAGTGGACATGGCAAGAAGTGTGGCAATCACTGGAGTGTCTATAGTAGTCACAAATGAAGGTGAATATGAATATTGTCCGTGCAAGCAATGACAAATGCAGCTTAATGTAATATCTCAGGCAAGCCATGCAATTTTAGCCAGACTTTCCTGAACCACGTACATTAACCCTTTTCTAATTTTACGCTAGGCAATTGCCTCTCTATTATGTAGAATATGACTATGGAAAACAATTTTTTCAATTATGCCTTTTATAACAGAGTTTGATAAAATGCTGCCCCAGTTCTCTGTATTGTATCCACAGCTCTGATATGGAAATGAGCAATAAAGGACAAAATTCAGCACAAAAGGCCATCATTTTCACATTCCCTGTCAACTGGTCTAGGTAATAGCCGCTGTCACCAATGGTGAGATGGTACTTGAGAGCTCCAGTTGCCCACTGAGAACCCGCCTTTGCGAGGCACTTGATCCTCTAGTTTGGGGACACCGGGACAGAGCAACAGGTTGAGCACTTGCCTTGCCATCACGAGGTCCAGGGACAGAATCCTGGCTCCAGCCCATGCAAACCCACATGTTGAACTGTGGCCCAACTGGTAACTGCCAGGATGGTGGTGGCAGTTCTTGCCTCCCATGCAGGAGGCCCCCAGTTCATTTCCCAGCCTGCATGGCCCCACATCCACTTGTGTGAGATGAAACTATAGCACAACTAATGATGTACAACTATAGAGACTACTCTGGGCTCACCTCCCTTCTCTCTCTCTCTCTCTCTCTCTCTCTCTCTCTCTCTCTCTCTCTCTCTCTCTCACACACACACACCTTCTCTCAAAAAAAATAAAAATAAATAATTATTTTTTTTTAATCTCTAGTCTGGAAAAAAAGAGATATTATGATATCTCACCTTATAGGACTGTGGTGATGTTTTACATAAATTACATATAAACTATTTAGCACAGTGCCTGGCACACACACAGTTAAGACTCAATAAATATATTTCTTTCCTTTTCCTACCATTGGCAACATCATCATGATGTAGATCCTTAAAACAAACATTTGCTCTCTCGGTCCACATTGGAATAATTTACCTTTAAGGAAGAGCTACAAGAGTCAATTATTCATTTTTTAATCGTGGGAGGCACTATTTTTGAGATGGAACTATGTCATTATAACTGTGGTTTGCCATTTTTATCAAGAACCTAAAAGCAATAACTAAGCAGTGATGAAACAATCATTGTGGATGGAATGGCTATTTAGTTTCAAGGTATTTACAAATCACTACCAGGGTTTTACTAAAATTCCGTTAGGATGAGACTCACTTTTGCTCTAAATATTCGCTTTTGAAAACTTCAGCAGATTGCATAGCTACATATTGCTTTGTACTATTTACAAACAGGCTTAATCTGAAATCATTGAATTCTATTCACAGGTTTAGAGATTAAATGACATTTTTAAATGTACCCAACTTGAAAATACAAGTAAACTAATTATTATTCATTTTAAGCACCTGTAAACTAATTTCACCAATAAATTTACAAGCTATAGAAGAGTGTCTGCTATAAATGATGGCAATGGCCTTTTATAAAGAGTGTTCAATTCTCCAAATGTCAATAATATCGCTTCCTTGCCTCAACCTCTCTTAAAATGGACAACTCTTGATCTCTTTAAGGAAAAACAAATAAAATTAAAGCACACTTCAAAATGTGAGTTGCTTATGGAATTAGTTTAAAAAGTCAGGTCTAGACTTTGAAATAACCCAAACAGCTCAGGATTCCAATATTGATAGGGATTGGTTCTTCCTGCAAAAGTGAGTCATGATTGGTTCCCAAAGTACATGTTACAATGTCTACTACACTATAGTAGTAACTGTTAGAATCCCCCAAAACACCAAAAGTGGCTATAATCCCTGATGGAACTTCTATTCCCTTTGACCCAGGAATACTTTAAAGATCAACTCAAATGTCTACTTTTATTATGGGCTAGAATCAATAGGAAAAGAGTAACAATCCAGAAAAAGTCAACATCATCTGTTCTTGGAATTCTCTGACATATGCAATGGTCAGCATCTCAATTCAGAATGCAATCAGAAATAAAGAGGAAAACTCATAAATGCTGAAACATGTAGTCTTTGGATTTTAGTACACTCCATTCCAAGGCTAGGTGAGGAAGAACAGGTCTCTTTCATGCATTTCCACTTTTATTTAAAATAATTTGGAAATTTTGGGATCATCATATGATATAAAAGTTGAATGCTACTTCTTCTGTCAATGAGTAACATAGGCATTAAATTCTGATGTAAATGCAGAAATCGAAGCCACTATTCACAGAGTCTTCAAAGTTGAGAGAGGACGACAGCAACAGTAGGAAAAAAAAACGTTTAGTTGTTTTACACTTGATTCACATTCATGTACCTTATAAAATATATTTGCTTATATTTTTAGCTTAGTTTTTCCCCATAATCTCTATTATTGACACTTTTCCTAATATTTTTACAATCTTTTATGTTTTGTAGTCCAGTATACTCTTTGTTTATCTAAAATTACAATCAGTAATGTTCCTAACAATTGATTCCTCTAGCTTTATTATGTATGCTGGTTAATAAATACAATGGAGACCAATAGATGTAGCTTAAAGAACACCACAATAAAATACAAGCATGTTGACATAGTATTTTATTGCAACCAAGTGGACACATTACAAGTTTTCTCATTCAGTCATGCAAACAGATATATAATGAGCCATGGGTCCACTACGCTGACTAATTTTTACCAATCATATTACTAATCAGTTGCTTGTAGCTAGTGGATGATCTAAATAAAGAATTTTGTTTCAAAGCATATATCACAAAAATCACTATAAATAATGGAAGGCCAATAAAAACATCAAATGGTATTAAGCTTTTCTGATACATCAAGTAATTTTTTCCAATTTAATCAGAACCTTTCAGGAACAATCTAAGTAAGCAACATGTGGTTTGTTAATTTCTAAGAGTCTTAGAGCATTAGTTGGCAAAAAATAAAATAAAATAAATCAGAACTTATTTTTTCTGAAAGTAAATCTATGTTGACTCGGGAGCAATGCAATAATAGCATAAATAACCTTAAAATCAAATCTAAATTCTTTATTCAAGCTTTCATCCTACCTCAAAATATATCTGTAGCCCCTATCTAACCCTGTTCCCAGAGCTCATTCCCCTTTCATACAACACCATAGTCACATCTGCATCTATACCTTATTTTGCCTTCTTCCCTCCACGTAGAATGCCTGGGACATGTTCCTATGTCTTATATTAGGGTGACTCAAGTCCAAACATATCTTGCAAACACTCATGAGAACAAAAAGGGAAATATGAATTAAACCAGGACACAAGATATAATTTGAGACTGTCCAAAACAAATTAGAATACGTGGTCACCCTATAATTACTTTCTATTTATCTAAATCTCACATATTTCTCTAGGATCACTGAAAATTCTACCTTATTTTATGTTATTTTCTGTTTATTACTTTAGACCTATTTCATTTCCATCTCTTTTTCAGTTTCTACATTATTAAAATCTACAAGAGGTTAAAAGTAATTAAGAGAATAACAACTAACAAGCTATAATAAGAACAGCTCATGTTCACTGAGCATATATTGTGGGTGAGGTACACTTCAAGGAACTTTATATTCATTGATTTTGTTTTTTTTAGTGATCTCAGAACTTTTGAAGGAAAGTACAGTTATTATCCCCACATTGAAGAGAGGAATACTGAGACTTAGGGAGGTAAACTGACTTTCCAAGGTTGTTCAACGATTCTGCACTGTATCTAGACCAAGCAGTCTTCAGTCTAGTTAATTCCAGATTTAACTCTAGATACATGCAGTCTAATAGAGTACCCACCAGTTACACATAACTATTTAAATTTAAATATAATTAATTCAAATGAATTAAAATAAAAAATGCAGTTCCTCAATCATACTAGCCAGATTTTAAGTGTTCAAAACCATATGGCTACTAAGTGCTGTGTTGGACAGGCAGACGTAGAACACACACATCCTCACAGAAAGCTCTGTTGCACAGCACCAATGTAGATCACCCTTACAATTACAAGGCATTGTGTCCCGACACTAAATGACACCTCTACACTACCTAAATGTGCCAAGCAAAACAGTGGTCACAATTTCTGTGGTGCTAGTCCTAGATTTTTTTGAATTCAGTAAATCTCCTTTTAGCAGAGACTATCTATTTTTTCTTCTCACAAGTTAGACTAGATTTGAGCATATAAAATCTCTTTTTCAATTGATACCTCTCTGAACCCAAAGTGGGCATTATTAAAAGAGATTTCTAAGAGATAAAGTATAATCTGTGGGAGGAACAAAACGCATTTTATTTGTTTTAGCCAATAACCAAGATTTCATCTGCATTGTGAAATTGCTAAATATCGAGAAACGAGAGCAATTGAGAAAAACTGGTGGTACAGAATAAATGTCCCTGGCTTTGGCAGACAAGCTTTGGGCCTGGGTAGGAGTCTGCATTTTCACAATGCATCATCTACATTACCTGCAAATACCAAAAGAAGAGCAACCCCACCCCGCCCACGCAGTATGCTAGGCTATCAATCTGATTTTCTCTAAACTTGACCAAAGCCAAAAGGAGAATACTTTATTACAATAAACTACTGAGGCAATTCAGCAAATTCATAATCAATAACATCTATTCCATGACATAAAATACTTGTATTATATTAGCCAATTCATTTATATTTTATTGATGCAGCAATATTAAATGAGAACAAAACCTCCACTTTGGAAGTTCTAAATCTAAGAAATTTAGGTTACAAAAAAATGATCATTTTTTCAAAAAGACATTGTTAGAGCACAGATCAAATATGCAACAGCAATTAATGCACACAAAGTAACTGCTTCATTGTAAAAATAGAAGAAGCGCTTGCACAGATAATTTTCTGTGAATATATTTTCAACATTTATTGTGTTTTGGGCCATGAGATACTAATTATGAGATTAAATTAAGTGCAAATTAAAAAAAAAATCTGACCACAAAATTACTTAGGCATTTTATATTATCAACTTTATTATAATCTTTAAATCAGAATGTGAAATATTTACACATTCAAACTTCTTTTTAAGTAAAAGTAAACCTCTGTGAGATCTCCTTTGTCACTACTTTTTAAAGTGAATCCACCTTGTACCTCAGAGAATTTCCAAAACTATATTGATACATCCAGTTTTGATGCCACCTTGTTTGCTCTGTGATTCCTGGAGACTCTTTTTGCTCAGTGATATTCTACACAATAAAGAGAATG
This sequence comes from Craseonycteris thonglongyai, assembly GCA_004027555.1. NCBI lineage: Eukaryota > Metazoa > Chordata > Mammalia > Chiroptera > Craseonycteridae > Craseonycteris > Craseonycteris thonglongyai. Next base: position 71,194 of record PVKE010002857.1, read on the forward strand.
AATTATCCTCAATAATAAGGCAGTCCTTCTTTTCCTTCTCCAAATTACTCTTGTCTTTTTAAATAAGTGATTGAGGCTTTAGGGACTGGCAAGTACTTAATATAAAATAGTTGTGATGTTTTATTAGCCAGTTCATTCCTATTTTATTGATGTAGCAAAATTAAATGTGAAAAGAACCTATGGTTTGAAAGTGCTAAATCTAAGATTTAGATTATAAAATACAACAGTTTCCTCAAAAAGACAATGTTAGAGCACAGATCAAAAATGCAACCGTAATTAATACATGCAAAGTAATTGCTTCATTATAAAACTTAAAAGCAGCAAATTTTGATTGGTTGACTCTCCAGAGGAGCAAGAAGAAAAAAAGAAAGTGCCATCATTATTACCTAGTGACTAAGAGCACAGATTCTGAAGCCAACCACCCCACCCCCCACCCCCAGGTTTAAATCCTGTTTTATCACTTAATGGCTGCACAGCCTGGGCCAAAATAGCTAACCTCTTTTGCCTCAGTCTTCTCATCGGTAAAACCGGGGATACTTATTACCTTAGAAAGTTGTTAAACATTTCAAATGACTGATTATGTATAAAGTACGGAGAATGAAACCTGGAACACAATAAGCACTCTACAGGTTCTAGTTATTATTACATATCCTAAAGAATTTTTACAATACTCATTGTATCGCAGCAATAATGTTCCTTTGCTAAGAGTTACATTGGTTGGTCCATTAAATGATCTAGCAAACTTGTTTTCCTGTTTAAAATCTTAACAATACAAAGTAAGAACTTCACTGATGTATGTCAAGCTGAAATTTTCTATATTATAAATAAGAAAACATTATTCTTCAATGAGACACTAGGCTCAGTGAGCATTATTTTAGCTAGCTAATTGTCTCCAGATAAACTGATGACAAGACCCTCAGAAGAATTTTTTTTAAGATAAAAATAAATGAAGTCATTCTTAGAAAATAGATTATTACCAAGTATATCTTATTTTACTGATAAGTGGGAAAAGCTTACCAGTTAAATAACACAGTAATTACTAAATATCCATGCACTTCACTAAAACAACTTTTATATACAGAAAATAAACAATGCCAATTTCATAGTTTCTAACACCAAAAATAATTAGATTTTTTAAATTGTTGCCCTGAAAGAAGAATTTTCTAGGTAAACAATTGTTTAAACTGTTTATTTCAGCTTAATTATCTCCCTAATTTCTAACAAGTTGCATGATACGTGCCATAGGGTAACTAGCAAATAGTTTATTGTTTAAAAATGGAATAATCATACATTTACCCACTCCAAAGTATTTACTATATGTTTCCAGTATTCCAGAAAATGATTTTGTTTTGTTCTGCTTCAGTTTGAAAAATGCCTGCAGTGTAACTTCACAGAGAGAAAAGCCTTTTCTAAAGTATAACATCAAGAGTTTTCTCAGTCACCAACCCTTTGCAACCCAACCCCAAAAGAAGCCTCTGTGCTCACTCTATTCAGGAGAAAGCAAATTGGCCTGAATAGGAGATCTAAACAGAAAACTAACTCAGAATCAGTACTGTGCAGAAAATCTAGGTCTCTTAAGAAAAAAAGAAAACCAACATAACCCTAATGTATAGCTTTGCTGATTTTTGTCATGTCAACACTCCTATTTGACTTCATTTAACCTATTAACGGTTCAACAATTGACTCAGGACATTTCTGAGAAATTAGCAATCAGCTCTCACAAGCAGGGCTAACCAGCCAGTTCCAGGACCCCAATGCATCACAATATGAATGTGACTAAGTGAAATGCTATTCAATGACCTAGCATCCTAGAGTATATAAACAAAGGAAAGGGTTTTAAATGCATGAGTAGTAAAGACGCAGCCAATAATACCCTAGGAAGACAGAATAAATATTTCTTTTTCTATTTTAAAAATGTATTGTTTTTCAGAGAAAGAGAGAGACAGAGAGACAGAGAGAAGGGGGAGGGCCCAGAGCAGTCTCCATAGTTGTATGTCATCAGTTTTCAACATGGTTTCATTCCACACAAGTGGGCCGGGGACACAAAGGGCAGGAACCAGGCCAGGGGCCTCCTGCATGGGAGGCATGCCTCCCTTGAGTCAGGGGCCCAATGGGGGGTGTGGGGGGGGAATGAGAAATGAACTGGGGGCCTCCCACATGAGAAGCACATTGCAGTTCAGCATAGGGGTCTGCACAAGCCTGGTTGGGGCCCAGGCTGGAGCCAGGACTGGGCTGGGATGACTTCCCCTTAGAATAAACATTTTTTGGTGGCCCTCTCTTAGCTGTTAGGATGAGACCGTACCATGAGAGAGTGCATGGGTAGAATGTACATACTGATTTAGTAAATCCCCATGATCTAATGGAGAGACGACATAGGACACAGCAATGGAAGAATTTCTTGAAGAAAGGGGACTGAAAAAGAACCTCCCCATTTATTAACCAATAGAGAACTCCCTGAAAAGACAGTATATTGTCATTCCTTGCTGTACAAACACTCAGGGCTCATTTTAAACTCTGTGAGGGAAGACCATTAACACCGTAAATTTGATCACATCTTAACCAGCATCAAAACAGAGACAATCAAATCTAAGAACTTTAGTTCTACGAAAGCATCTATCACCAAAGCAAAAAGTATAGTGCTAACTACTGAAGTGACAATAAAAGCTGTGTCTTTGAAGTCATAGTATCACTAGTTTTATACAAATTCCTTAATTCAGGAAATGGGATCAATTAACAGCATGTGGAGTTAAAAGTTTTAATAAACTAGTTTTACATATTAACTTACATGTATAATATAAAATGCTTCTGTATGTATCATATCAGCCCTTCTGGTTATAACCAATGTCTTCCAGAACTCAAAACTTTGGCTGATAATGGGGAAGAAAGCAACTTGTTCAAATGTACAAAAAATGTACAGTGTAGCAAAGCAACATAAAATTATAACTCCTTAAAGTTTTGCAAATAGAGTAAAACACTTCTTTTCTATAGATAGATTTCTTGGAGCTGCTGACTTTAAGAATTTCTGCCCAGAATTTTGACTTGAAAGGGAGATCTAATTAGACAAAAATAATATTATATGAAAGAAAGACCAAAGACTTCTAAATTTCAGATAACCAATAAAAATTTAATTTACGCCACATCACTTTCAAAACAGAACATACATAATCGGTCCTTGTATAACAACGTTTTAGTCAACAATGGACTGCATATACCACAGTGGTCCCATAAAATTATAACAGAGCTGAAAAATTCCTATCACCTAGTGGCATTTTAGCCATCCTAATGGGGTAGAGCAAAAGTCAACAAGTTGTGGTTGAGAGGGTAAACAGCTTTAAGCTGGGTGTGCATGAGAACGACATTGAAGAGATCCTAGAGGGGCTTCCTGGGGAATCCACTAATGAGTTGTTGTTGGAATTGGATCAGGAACTCACAGCTGAGGCAGAGGCAAGAAAGAAGGAAACTTAAGAAGAAAAAGAACCCCCAAGAAAAGGCGCAGTGAAGGGCTTAGCAGAAGCTTTTGCAGACCTCAACAAGCTCCTGAAAAAGCCAACACCAAAAGGCTTTCACGAATTGAGAGGAATGTTCATGGTGCACTATCGGCTTACAAGTAAATCTGTGGTGTAAAAAGCAACCAAGCAAATGTCCATGGACGTATTTCTGAAAAGAGTGACAGCCTCTCAAGAGGAGCCCGGGCAGGTCCTTCCGGAGACCTTCCCAAAGAAGGCGCTGCTATCATAGGAGATGACAGCCCCATGTGTGTTACTGTCCCTGAAGACATTCCAGTGGGACAAGATGTGGAGGGGAAGATGGTGATGTAATGATCTGACCCTGTGTGTGTATAAGTTAAGGTGTGTGTTTGTATCTTAGTTTTCAACCAAAAATTTTAAAATTTTAAAAATAAATCAATAAAAGTAGAAAAAAGCTTATTGAATACCCATGTAAAGAAAAATCTTTTGTACAGCTGCACAATGTGCTGTGTTTTAAGCTGTGTTATTACAAAAGGGTTGAAAAGTTGAACAAATAAAGTTTATAAAGTAAAAACGTTATAAGAAGCTAACATTCATTTATTACTGAAGATAGAAAAACAATTTTTATAAATTTATGTAGCTTAATTGTACAGTGTGTGTAAAGCCTACAGTAGTGCACAGTAAGGTGCTGGGCCTTCACACTCACTCAGCACTCACTCTCTGACTCACCCAGAGCAACTCCCAGTCCTGCAAGTCTATGCATGCCAAGTGCCCAATACAGGTGTAGCGCTTTTTATCTTTCATATAGTGTTTCTACTGTACTTTTTCTATATTTAGATCTGTTCAGATACACATATACTTACTATTGTGTTACAATTGCCTACAATATTCAGAGCAGTAGCATGCAGTAGTCCAGTAGCAATAGGCTGTAGCATGCAGCCTAGGTATGTAGTGGGCTAGACCTTCTCAATTTGTGTAAATGAACTCTGTGATGTTCACACAAAGATGAAACTGCTGAGTGGAGCATTTCTCAAATTGTGTCCCTCTTGTTAAGGGAGCTATGACTTAGAATTTATGTAAATAAAATGTATGTAAATTCAAACATAACACATAAAGCTAAACATTATGAGAAAAGATTGTCAAAGACAAAATATAGCCAATGATAATTATGCCTTTAAATGCTAAAGGAACCAAAATAGAGAGACAGTTCATGTTAGTGCAATTAGCATAGAGTTCTCAGCACAGGTAACTGCAGGATAGAAAGCAAATGAAAGAAAAACTTGATATATAGCAAAATGTGGTCTATATTTATGTTTATTAAAGTATAAGACGAAAGAGTGACTGCAGTGCTAATACATACTTAGGAGAATGTCCAGTTCTTTGGTTGTTAGCTATGCTCATCATAATAAATAAAGAATAACATATTTTACTACTGACAGGGATCTTTTTTAAGTATGAGAATGAATAGAACTGTGGAATGGTCAAGTTATATAGCAGAGAAGTGGAATTAACTCAATTGCTTTTTCTCACAGTACTCAGAAATCAGTAAAAATAGACATGAAAATGAAATGAAAGAAGGGATTAACAACACAGAACTTACTCTATCAGAGTGGTGACTTCTACTCAGATGAGTGATGGTCTTTCAGTAGACGCGTATTTAAGACATTGTTTGGGCATCGGGATGTTTTTTTATCCAGTGAAACTAGGCATCCATTGGTGCTATGTTCTGATTTTAGCAGAAGGAAGTGAAGATTCTAGAGTATGGCATGCAGGCGCACAAGGTCCTAGGACTCCTACTAGGGGCTGAGAAGTGCTATTTGGAGTGTGACTACATCCTACAATGTCGACCATCCACTAACCCTGGGGCTGTCTGTGCTTTGTGTAAAGTATGTTTAGTTTTATTTATTGGGGTTCAACTAGTCATTCATTTCAACCTATACTAAGGCTTCTGGCAAGGCCAGTTAGTGTCATATGCTAGCAGTTTAGGAAAACAGACGGACATACCTCTAATCTTGGCCTCTGGTTTCCATTAGACACAATCTACAATCTTACACGAGGACACAGATAATGACAAAAGGACACATGTTTGCACATATTTTCTCTTCATTAGAAGACTTAAAATGTTATGACTCAATGTGTTCCACTTATTTTGAGCTACTTATCATACCCTGGCAGGTCAAAATAAACATAATACTTATTTACAAACACAATAAAAATGGAAATTATGCTTGGAGCTGATATGATAGTTCCAGTGACAGTCAATATCTATTTGTCCTATCCTCACCTAATCTCACAGATTTCTTTTGTTTTCATTGAAGACACAGAGAAATTGGGAAAAATTAGGAAAATGATAACTGTCATTCCAAATTTGTTCCTTATATAAACTAAAATTTCAATGGATGATTTCCCTGTGTAGTAGAACCCATCTGAGTTGTTACATTATAAAATGAGGTAAAAATGATTATTTTACATTTGTTTGGCTGGCAATGGAGTATTGGCAAACGATAGACAATTCCTCTCCTTGGCTATAGTTCAGAATCCTTTGCGTACTTCTGAAAATACTCTCTAAATGAAACTAGCAATAAATACTGAAACTCATTAAGTGGAATAATGTTATGTATTAAAATCTTCATGGCTTTAGCATATATTCTACTACAATCTTGATTTGAATCACATATTTGTGATTTGAAGTAGTTTTAAAGTCCTACTTAAATACATTTCTCAAATACTATGCTATGGAGAAACTGAAATATACTTTTTAACCTGAATTTGGTTATAAATTATTAAGGAATACTAACAAATGAGGGCTTTCTAGGAAAAACAATACAGCCATTTTCAATGTAATGACAATGGTTACATGGCTGGATACTTTTGGGATAACTCTCATATTCCACTAATATCTAATCTACTAAGATCTTTCCTGATTACAATAATTAGAGAATTAGGATATTATATAGCTATATGAGTGAAGGTCAAAAGGCTGAACACTGTGAAAGTTGAAAACAACAAATACTGACTTTGTCCATTCAGGCTGCTGTAGCAAAATATACAGACTAGGTAGCTTATGAATCATGGAATTTTATTTCTCACAGTTTGGAAGGCTGGAACTTTGAAATCAGATGTGAGCATGGTCAGGTAATGTCCTCTTTTAGGTCCCAGACTACTTGTTGTACCCTCACATGAGATAAGGGTCCTGGAGTCTCTTCTTATATGACCACTAATCTCATTCATCA
>PVKE010002858.1:0-77878 GCA_004027555.1 Craseonycteris thonglongyai
CTCGTGCGCCCCAGGCCCGCGCTGTGCGCGCTCAGCACACGGAGCCGCCGTCGGACCCGAGCCTCGTGCGCCCCAGGCCCGCGCTGTGCGCGCTCAGCACACGGAGCCGCCGTTGCCCCCGCTGCTCGTGCGCCCCAGGCCCGCGCTGTGCAGTCGCGACATGCAATTGGAAATGTTCTAGTAGCCGCCTTACAGGGCGAAGCGAAACACGTGAAGTTAATGTTAACGATACACCTAATTGAATGCAACATATCGAAAGTACTATTTTAACAGGTAATCACGACGTTAAAATGATTGAGTGGTTTGGTGGTTACCAGGATGGGGGGGCAGTTGTGGGGGGAGGTGGGAGTGGGCACTAGATATAAGGTGATGGAAGGGGAGCTGATACTGAGTGATGGGCACATAATACGATGCATGAATGATGTGATGTGGACTTGTACATCTGTAAACTGTCTAATTGTTACCAACCAATGTAACCTCATCAAATTTAATAAATTAAAAAATAAAAAATAAATAAATAAATAAATAAATAAAATGATTGAGATGTTTTATTCTTTGAGTCTGCCTTTGGAAGACAATGCAGGCACTTATAAAGGGTGTCCCAAAATTCACGCAAGTAATTTTGATAGAAAACACAGGTTTATAATGAAAAATTGTAAATTTTCATGGCTCAACCATGAAAACGCGTTGTTCTTTCGTGTAGCGCTCCATTTTTAATAACCCTGAACTGTCAGCAGTCACGCTGCCTTTTTTTTTTCGTTGGCCACACTTTACCGCACAAATGACACAAAATTCAAATCTTGCGTGAATTTTGGGACACCCTTTAGTACGTAAGCCTCACTGCACTTGCCACACTTCAGTGTTCACTAGCCACACGTGGTGGCTAATGGCTACCAAAGTGGACAGCGCTGGTCTGGGGCTTCCACTGCTCTAGGGTCTGGGGGTGCCTTTTTGGCTTACGCCTGGGTGAAGCGGATGGATTAGCAATCACCCCACTCCCTTTAGCATGGTCCTAATTAAAGTCATTACCACCCCACTAACTAGATGCCTGCAACCAATTAGTCCCTATGTTCTGTACCTTAAGACAATCTTTGTCTTTCTTGAATATCAAAAAGACTAGGAAGTTGATCACAAATTGCCCCAAATTAGCACCTTTGGTCTATTTTTTACCAAATGTGTGACAAATGAGGCGGTTATTCACCTCTTTCACTCTCAAAATAGCCACTTAAAAATCAAATGCTGTGTGTATCCCTGGCCAACTTCCACACACTCAAAGAAAATAATTCTTTCAAGTCAAAAGTGGATAATATCTTCAGCTGTTATCAAAACCCTTTGCTTTGTCTTTCTTTCCTTAGACCTGAAGGAACCAACCCTTCCTTGGTTGTTGGAGGGACCCAGTGCCCTGCTGGGTATTGGGGATCCCCATCTGAGAAGCCAGCGGCTCCGGGGACAGGCCCATGCCAAAGCGCAGGCGCACTGCCCTGGTGGCTGGCACATCCTTTTCTTAAGTTGGCTACTTTAGAAAGCACATCCGGGTAATCTCCGGGGCTGGATTCTCCCATCCTCCTCCCAGCCAGCCAGAGCCCGGAATAAGTTTTCCACAGCAGCCCACGGGGGAGCAGAGCCCAACCTGCCTCCAAGGAGAGGAAGTTAGGGGACACAGGGGACCCCGGGGAGTGGTGATTCTGGGGCACAGGCATGCACCCGGGATTTAGGGGCCCCTGCAGAATGTTTGCACCGTCTGGGTCTATACAGTCAGCAGTAGCTGGGTCAGGGTAAAACAGGAATACAGCTCTTGCAGTCAACCCTCAACCCCACCTTTGCCCCTGTGCCTGGGGTTGGCCCACTGAGCAAACAGGAGTCTCTCTGGGCCTGGAATAGCAGGTGACACCTCCGCAGGGGACCTCTGCTTGCCTGCCACCAGGGAGCTGGCTGCGGAGCCATTGCTGGGTCTGTGTTACCAAACAAGTAAGCACCGCACAGACAGCTGCCATGCTGGGCCCTGGGGAGGGCATAACCCACAGCTCTGGTCCCACGTACAGGTGAAACAGAGTCCTCGGCTGGGCTGTGTTACCTGCCACAGGTGGCTGAGTGGCACTCCTGTCCTCGAGCCCCTGAAGTCCCACCACTGCTTTCCACACTTGGAAAACTAGCACGGGAGGCACACCCGTAGTCTCCTGTATTCGCTTCGGGGGTGGAGTGGAACGTAATCTTGGGAAATACACGCAGTGGGGCCATTCTCCGTACACGGCTGCTGGCTGTGAACATCGCATTGGCTCCCTTTTGGGGAGCAAGCGAGGCCAGGGTTTGATGGAGGGTGACTGACACCTGGCTTCCCCTGCCCTCCATACTGTCACTGGTGCCCACAGGGCACAAGGATCCTGTTACCCGGCTTTATTCACGCTCATGCAGCCCTCGCATTGACAGCAGGGATGTGCAGCCGTTCCTACGCAGAAGCAGAAAAGGGAAGAGCTTTGCCCCAAGTGTGAGTGAGGATCCTTTTTTCCATGTGCCACCCACGGCTGCCCCCGTCCCCGCCCGCAAAAGGACCCACCTTCGTAGTTTGGCAGGAGGCCGGGCCGTGCAGTGTTCCCCGGCGGCTCAGAAAGGTTTTTAGCTGGAGTCGGGCTGCTGGGCATTAGGGGGTTGGCATAGTGCCACTGGCACTCGCCGCTGGCTGGCAGCGTGCTCAGGAAAAAGCGTGCCACCTCACACGGGGATCCTTGGGGCTGCCCGAATTTGGCTGGCAGCCCCGGCTTTTTGCTGCTGAAGACGTGCGAGTCCAGCGGGAAGTGTCCGTAGTGGTAGGAGAAGGGCAGGCTGTAGGACGGCGTGTACAGGAGGTCGCCGCCTTCTGAATGGAGCGGCTGTTCTGGGGGAGCCGCGGCGCTGGCCGGGGGGCTGGCTCTCCAGGTTCCGAGCTGGCCGCATTCCAGTTTGTCCATTTGGAACGAGGTGTATGGCTGCACGGCAGAGAAGACGGGACAAGGGGCCGGCTGAGGGGTCGGCCGGCAGGGAGCTGCCTTCCCGGCTCACGCGGCCCCATCTCTGGTGCCCGACCCCCAACCCCATGCCGGAGCTGGCCCCATCCCGGGCGTGGCAAACAGGACCCCAGCGACCCACCACCTGGGTGCAAAGACATTGCCCCACCCCTAGCTGACAACGCCCAGATACACGTAGCCACGTGGATTTGTGAGAGCTTGCAAACTACTTAAAAAGAGGGAAGGCTTTCATTACATAAAAAGAAGTGCTGTGGAAACGAGGTGCAGTGCTCTGACCCCACTGACATGGACTCGAGCAGGCTGGCGTGCCTGCCCCGTTGAGCCTTCTTTTTCCTAGAGCCGCCTGGGCCACCCCCTGTCAGCTCTGCACGCCTGCAGGCGGCCTCTCCGCAGTGTGAAGGACTCTGCTTCCCTCCTCAGAGAGCCTTCAGGGCCGGGGGACCCCTGCTAGGCCACCGGAGCCGGGGGTCCTGAGCCCGCCCCTGCGGGACGCCCGTTACCTGTGGAGGGTAAGGGTTTGTTCTCAGCTTTGTCTTCATCTTCGTACTCTTGGGTTTCGCTAACTTCCTGGTTTCTTGTGAGGTAGACAAGGTGGTCCTCCAGGAGTCCTGGGACTTGGCTGTGGTCACCTGGTCCAAGGAGAGCTGCAGCTCCTTGTACTCAATGTCCCTGAGAGACGAGAGTGGGGCCAGGGGTGTCCAGCCGGCTGCCCAGATACCACCCCTGAGCGAGCGCACCTGCAACGCTCCCGGGAGTCACTTCCCTGAGGTCAGACAGACGGGGTGGGAGCTGAGAGCGGCACCTTGTAGCAAAAGCCACCCTGCAGCCCTGGGCCCAGCCCCCAGAATTGTGCAAGGACAGTGTTGTTCGACAGGAATGGAGGGGAGCCAGTGTGCTCTCTTCAATCCCGTAAGGACACAAGCATAGCTCCTGGGGACACTGCGGGCCACTTGGAAGGGTGTCAGGCAGCAACACTATCCGTTCCAGTGGCTGCGTCTCCCGTTAGCACCCAGGGAGGCGTGGCCGGGGGGGGACCTTGCAGGGTCTGGGGGCCTGGTTCCAGGGGCCCATCTTTGCCCTAAAGACCCAACGAGCCCTCATATTCTTGGGGAGGGGGGAGTTGCCCAGAGTACTGGCCCACACCTGTGTACTCAGCAGGTGTCATTAAGAGGCGAAAAGGCTCTCTCCTATAGTTCTGTTAAAAGTCCTCCACTACTAAAAACCACACAAAACCCAGGGACCTGGTCACATTCTCTGAAGAAGCATGAGCCTGGGTCCCCCCTGCATCAGAACACACACGAGGGCCCCTGTTCAGCGTGAGCATGGGAAAGGGGCAAGGCCCGCAAGGTCAGGGCCAGAGCGGGGGGCCAAGGTGACTTCACACACCTGCAAGAGGGCAGAGAGTAGCGCACGGTCTCAGGTGGACTCATGGCATGTGGCTTCTCATGGTCTCAACAGTATTTGCCACTGAAATGGACCCCTGGGGTTTTAAAGGGACCAGATAGTCACCATCCTGTGCAACAGGCTATATAGGGAGAGGGAACAAATGGGAGCTCTCCCCTGTCCCAGTGGCAGGAGCAGCAAGACGGCCCAGCTGTGTGGGGGCTTGGAGAGCGGAAGTCCGGGACCTGCATCCCTTTTCCATTCAGTTCAAGATGGGGGTGGGGGAGTGACCCCTGGCTGCCCTCTGCCCACCCCCGTCTCCTGGGCTCCGAGCTCGTCCTAACCTACCGTACACTGCTCCCTAGCACGGGGGGCCCCTCAGTGCTGAGTAGAGACACAGTTGGGACCTTCCCAATCGACCACGTTGTTCAAATAAAAACAAAACAGGAGACAAATGAACAGTTTCAGAGAGAGAGAGAGAGAGAGAGAGCGCGAGCGCTTATTGCGTGATCGATGAGGGACAGGGGAGACGACAGAGCAAGGAGAGAAACAAATACGTCTGACTTACGTGAGGACATAATTGACACTCACGATGCAGTGGGGCCGGGACGCGCGGCTGTTGTGCACGACGGTGGCGTAGCTCTGCACCCACACCCAGCCGCCCAGCTTGGACAGCAGCCGGTAGTACCTGGTGGTGACCTGGCCCTTCACCAGCACTGCAAGCACAAGGGACAGGAGTCTGGAGGGTCCATGAGCTGGCCCGGCCTTGGGGGACACCGCCCCACCGATGACCCACAGCCCTGTTTCTGACCCCGTCTGGGATCCAGGACACCTGAGAGAATCTGACATAGAGGGCGGGCTTTCTGCAGGAAGGTGTATGCTTGTATGCACCCACGAGCACGCATCCACACACACACACACACACGAACACACACGTACACACACGAACACGCACGCACACTCACGCACATACAAACACATGCGTTCGTGCACACAAACACACACCCACACACTCTCTCCAAGGGGTCGGAGGAGCAATCTCTCCCGTCCCCTGTTAAGAGCTCTAGCTTAAGTCACTGCTTTCATTGGGAAAGAAAAACAGCCCCAACGTTTGCACCTGGCAGGGTGATAAAATTGGACTTGCTTTTTCGTTTCCAAAATGCCATGATTATGTTATAATCCCCCAAATCCTTAATAGGCAGGGTGTGTGGGGGGGAGAGGGGAGGGATGTAGTTATTTAAACAAAATCGCCAGTTAAGGCATTCAACTGAGTGTCAAATTGTTGCTGATATTTGCTGTTCCCCAGAGTGTGTGTGTGTGTGTGTGTTCTCCCCAGTAACCCTCAGGCCCGTTCATTTCTGATGGTGCTCACGTCGGACAGACCCCTGCTTGACCGCGTAGCTCCTGACAATGAGGCCTGTGGGCCCGCCTTCTATGCATAGGTGCAAACTCCAGGCTGCTCACAGCCAACACCTCTGCTTGCACATAGGCCACCCCGATCGCCCTCAGGGCCTGCCTCTGGGAATTAGGAGTCGTGCAAACGAAGACCCTTGCACAAAGAGATGCACTGCAGTCCTGCTTATAACTCAGGAAAACCCCGGGGCAGCGGGACTCCAATAACTGAAAAGAGGGTAAGTCAGTTATGGCGCACTCTGCAGCCATTAAAATGATGCTTAGTAAGAATGTGTAATATTATGGGGACATCATTACATAATAGTAAATGAAGGAAAGACAAGATTCAGAACTTCACAGAGAAAAATCCTGATGATGCCAAAGTATGCATACACACACATACCCCCGCCCCCAACAGTGTGATCGGGACAAGTTACTAGCCCCAGGGTCCCCGTTGGTAACCATCCAGTCATCATGGGGAATAGTCTGTGTGAAGACGCAGAACCGCAGCAGACGTGAGCGAAGGAGTCCACACTATTACCTCTCACTATCAGACTCATACAATTATAGGTAGTTTTCATTTTCATTCCTCGGTTTTCTAAGTTTCCAGCAAGGAGGAAGGATTCGTTTTGTAATCAGAACGAAAAATTCGTTATTTTGTACGTGGACAAGCAATTTGTATGCGGTTCGGGCAGTAGAAATGCAACTTATATCAGACCCCACTCCCCTGGTGGGTGAAGCCAGCAGCAAATGTGGCCGGACTGCTGCGTAACAACCATCCCCCCAGAAGGAAAGGCTTTTTCCTGCCCAGGCTTAACATTCGCACCTCAGTGGCCTCGCTTGGCTGGAACAGGATCCCACGCTGCAGACTGTCAACCGAGGTAGCAGAAAAGAGCCTTTGCAGCGTGCGTCTCCATTTAGGGTTTGCCCTCTTAACGAAACACACAGGTTCTAGTTCCGGCTCATTTTTGTGTCCACTGCCTCATTTGACCCCTCTAAAACCGTGGAAGGTGGGCATCACCAGGAAGCTGGGGCCAACAGAGGACAGACATGCTGGGGCCCGCTCCAGGGCTTGTGGCTTTCATTTCTCAGAGTGGCCACTGCGGGTGGGGAGGGACAGTGTTCTCCAGAAGATTCTGTGCAGCTATATATGGGGGCAGGGTGGGCCGACTTTCAGGGGAGACTCAGTTAACTAATTTGCTTATGATCCCAAAAGACATGCAGCACAGTCATAACGAGGTCCCACCTGTGGACCCCCAAGAGGTCATTCTTTCTGCAAGAGACATGCTTGTTAGTCTCTTGCACTTCGGCATCTATTCCTGGCAGCATCTGTAAAGCCCCTACGAGGAAAAGCGTATACGTTTCCTGTTTCTCATCTAGTTCTTGGCCTTTTTATGACTTACAACATTCCTAAAATCCATCTGTGAACGCCTTCAAGCCGCACACACTGAAGCCAGTTTCTTCCAAGTCCCTTACGCTAGGACTCCAAGGGCAGAAGTTGCCCAGACTCTGACCCTCCCTGATTCTGCGAGGATGGGGCTCAGATGCAGAGGCCACACATAGACCTCTTTTCTGTGACCCATGGAGTCAACATATCAGTCCAAGCTGAAATCCTAGACGTTGAGTCGCAACTCTTCAGTTTGCTCTGAATCCTGGTCCAGTCTGTCATCCTTAATTAGCTGTTGGAAACGCCCCAGGCTACAGCGATACTTAGCACGGCCCTGTTTACGGGGGTGGACGGGGTAGCAGGGAGGTGTCCCCTAACCGTGAGCTCCCGGGCACACACGTCCCGCCCTGTGCACCTCTGTGTCATAGTAACTCCAACATCGGGTGCTCCAGGCTCCCGGGGAGACCATGATCACTGTTTTCAGAGGCCACTTTGGGGTGGAAATTCTACTTCCTCCAATGTGCTCTCCTCAAGAGGTGGCGGCTTTGCTGCACCCCCAGAATTCCTCCTGCAGGCAAGGCCATGACCAGGAGCCAGCCACGGGGAGGAAAGCCGTTTTGGCCTGCAGCATAATTCCTATTTCCATTTTGAACCCCAAGGGCTGAGAAGGAGCCGACCAGAAATGCCTGTCATAGGTTGACCAGTGTCCTCCCCAAAAGCTGTGTCCTACTTTCTAACCCCGAGAACCGGTCACTGTGACAGTGACCGTATTTGGAAAAGGGGCTCTTGCAGATGTAACTAAGGACGTCAAGATGGATCGGGGTGGGCTCGACATCTAATAACAAGCATCCCTGCAGGAGACGGAGGAGGAGATAGACAACACAGATGGAGATGGAGGCAGACTGGGGTACGCGAAGGCAGGGCCCGCCGAAAGCTAACGGAAGCCGGGAGATGTTCCTCCCCGAGTCCCCAGAGGAAGCGCGGCCCTGCCACACCTTGACTGTGAGCTTCTGGCCTCCAGCACCGTGAGACACGTTTCTGTTGTTTTCAGCCACAGAGTCTGCGGCCCGAGGAAACGCAATCACCCGCCATGGACAAAACAGAAAGTGCTTCAGTCCCTGGGCCCCCCTGGCTCCTGTCTCATCTGCCAGGCAGGGTCTCAGAGAGCATGTAGCCCAAGAGACAGAAGACACGCCACATGCTTCTCTGGGGAGCGGGTCCCCAGTCTGCTTGTGTGGCCCCCACGCAACTCCTGCTCTCCACCTGTTGCCAGGGGGAGCCCCGGGGAAGGGAGAAGCACTTTGGGGAGGAACTTCCCCAGGGCCCTATCATGGGGCATCTGCACCTTGACGCTGACCACGGACAATGGGCTGAGCCTGACTCATCGAGTCCCCCGGGGCACCAAGCAGAAGGGACAACCTACGACTACACAAAACTGCTTCCAGGGATCAGGGCCCCATGTAGACTGCACTGCACTTTCTAGGGTGACTTCCTGTCTCAGTGCTCACGGTTCCCCCTGAATGCACAGGCTCCCCACATCTGCATTAGCAAGACACAGCCGCTGCTGCTGCTCAGAAGTGTCTCCAAAGGCCCACGTTCCCTTCCAGTCCAGAGGCCAGAGGCCAGCAGCAGACACGTCCCCTCTCACGTCTGTCAGTCACAGCTCCTCACAGCGGCTGGAAACTCCTTTCAAGGTCACCCTCTAGTTCCAGACCTCGGTGCCACAGCCGTGCGCTGGACTGGTGGCATACTGGTATCCCAAGCACCACTTGTGTCACAGACGGGCATGGTTGGTGGCATAGTGTGTTGTGACCCAGAATGCCTTTGGGTAGGTCGTGTGACCTCCAGTTAGTCACAAGCTCCAGCCCACCCAAGCATTCAGGTCACATAAGCGTTTGAGTTTGTGACTCCTGTATGTCATTTAGAGTGTGTTCTCCCTGGGTCTATCCCAGCCATCCTTAATTCTGCCACAACAGTTATTGCCATGTATTCGTGCATTAGAGGCTAAGCTGTATCTCCCCAAGTTCGTATGCTGAAGTCCCAACCCTAAGGTGACCAGACGTCCCGCTTTGGGCAGGACAGTCCCGATTTTT
Organism: Craseonycteris thonglongyai; assembly: GCA_004027555.1. NCBI lineage: Eukaryota > Metazoa > Chordata > Mammalia > Chiroptera > Craseonycteridae > Craseonycteris > Craseonycteris thonglongyai. Next base: position 9,258 of record PVKE010002858.1, read on the forward strand.
AACAATTTGTCCCGCGTCCCGCGGCGTTTTAAAAAAGTCTCTGTTTTTGGAAAGAATGCACGACACGCTAGGGAACGGCGGGAGATAGACCCAATTTTTAATCAAGGACCCCCTCCCCCCCCAGTCAATGGTGTCCCGCTTTACCAATGTGAAAATCTGGTCACCTTACCCAACCCCCTACTTCAAGACATGACTGCACCTACATACAGATAGGGTCTCGAGGGAGGTAATTTAGGTAAAAAGGGACCGTATGGGCAGGCCTTACTTCAATAAGACTGTGTCCTTAGAAGAGATTAGGACGCAGATGTGCACAGAGGGTGGGTCATGTAAGGACGAGGGGAGAAGGTGGCCGTCGACCAGCCTCGGGAGGAACCAGCCCTGCCCACACCTTGATCCCAGATTCCCATGAGAACACGTGTGTGTCTGCGGCGTAAAGCTCCCTGTCTGCGGTGTTTTGTTCCAGCGGCCCTTGCTGACGAACACAGTCCCCAGAAGGAGAGCATTGTCCAGAAACGAGAACTCGGGTCCCTGGGGCAGCTGGAGGGGGGCTGGACGTGCCTCTCCAGGAACGAGAGGGGGCAGCCGCTGGCACCGTGGGCACAGAACTGAAGACCGTGGGCGACTCAGCTTGCTCAGCCCTGCGGGGCAGGGGCCTGGGTGCAGGGGACACCCTGTCCAGCCAGCAGGGCCCCTGGGCAGCAAGGGCAACCAGGCCCACCCCCTGCCCCAGGCAGCAGTGACCCATGTGCACAAGGACGAGCTGGCGGCCTGGGCTGGGGAGGGAGGAGCATCTTGCAGGTGGGGAGCTGAAGGCCACCTCGCAGATGCCAGGAAGCCCGGGAAGGGAGGCAACTGAGGAGGGAAGCTGCCCGCTGGCCCGGCCTCCTCGCATCCCTCCCCTCACGACAGAGTGGCCCCCAGGAGCAGCCGCAGACTAGCCTCCTCCCTCCGTGCGCTCCCCACAGTGTCCCAACACAGTCCCCGAGAACACTGAGTCCTAAGGCCCTGGTAGGCAACAGCCCACACCCGTTTTAGGACTTACTCCCTTTCCTCACTTCTCACTCCCTCCCATGTTCCAATCAACGTCCAAATAAACTATGGCCCTTGAGCTCCAGGCTCAGGGTCAGCTTCTGAAGTGCAAGGCGATTACACAGATGCCAACCAGCCCCGGGGGGGCGTGGAGTTGGCTGCTCCAGCCCCAGGTCTGTGCCCGGGAAGGAAAGTGAGGCTTCAGGCCAACAGCCAGGTTTCAAAATCGCCCACACCCCGCAGGGGGAAGACCCTGCACCCCCCAAAACCATGCTCTGGTTCTTGACGCTCCTGCTTTTCGTCATCTGAAAGCTCCGGCGCTGGACGGAAACAAGCATCCAGAGAGTGACTGGCATGGCTGCCCGGAGGGGGCGTCAGAAGGTGGTTCCAATGCTGGAGCTGAGGCGTGAGCTCTGGGAGACGAGCCCCCACCCCGTGCATGGGCCAGAGCTCGGGTCTCGCTGTCACGCTCCTCTAGTTTAGGAAGAACTGGCAGAGGGGAGACTGAGGCAGGCTCAGGACTCCACACCTGCCTCCCCCGGCCCGGCCGGGCTATGTTCTGTGCCTTCTGGCCACCATTAAGGTCAGAGTCACAGCATAGTAGTCATCGTTGTCACGATTGCTGTTTCCTGTTTTCTTGGACTGACCATGTCCAGCCCGTTTGGCAAAGACAGCCGGCCGGGCTCCCTCCAGTTTCTAAGCGCTCCGTCTCTGCTGCGTGTCAGTGGGGGGCCCGTGTCTGGCTTCCCTGTCAGGTTCCTTCAGGTCACTGCCATGTCCCGAGAGTTCAAAGTCCAAGTGAGGGAGGGTGAATTTGTCATGTGCATCGCAGATGAAGCAAAGCCCCTCGTAGGCTGGGTGAGCCCCCTGAGCTGCAAAGCCGAGGGCCCCTGGGGACCAGGGCGGGCCGTCTCCCTGTTTCAGACCCAGCATGTAGGAGGCCAGACGGCCCAGGCCCGCCCGACTCAGCAGACAAAGAGGGGCCCAGCTCCCCCCACAGCCCAAAGGTCACTGCCCATCTGGGAAACGCATCGGCTCCATGCAGGGACCCAGGTGCCCCCCACTGGTCATCACTATGGCTGTCATTCGGCTTCCAAACCCACAATTATATTTATTTCCCCCTAAAAAAAAAAACTAAAAAAAAAACTGCTGCTTTCTTCTGTTAGCCAGGCAGTGTGAGTGGTTAAAAAAGAAAATGACAAAATAATAATAATAATAATAATAATAATAATTTTAAAAAAGAAAAAAGAAAATGACATTGAAAGCTAAGACTTTTCATTCGGTACATTTTCTTTTCGGTGCTGAGGCCCCATTTCCCACACGGTGTCCCCACTTTGAAGGAAAACTCTTCCCTTGTGTAATGCAGGGGTTTGCATTCAGCTCGCCTGCTGGTTATCGGACGTTCCCCAACATGCTCCTGCCTCAGGGGAAGGGGCTCGGAGGCAGCCCCCCAAACTGAGGCTTTCCCTCAGAGCTGCAGGTCGCCCTTCCTCCCCGATGCCAGGGGCTGCCGGGAGGCGTGGAGCTGTGGACTCAAGTTTGCTCCCCTCTCCCCAGCCTGTCCTCCCTGCTAGACGGCTCTGGGGGTACACAGTGCTGCCCCACACTCTCCAGGCAGGTGCCTCCTCTGTGTCCCAACCGCTCTCATCACGACAGAGCACGCCCGGCGCCCCCCTGGCGCTGAAGAGCTGACCCCCTGCGAGCTCTCGACGGCCACTGCCCTACCACGCTTGGTTTCCAGAATGACAGGGATGCTGAGATGCAATAATGATGTAGAAACCCTGCTCCATGCACACAGGCCTTGTCACGCCGTGGTGAGAACTAAAAGGAGCAGGAAGAAGCCGCCTGAGTCTACACAGGCCCCAGGTCCTGGTGGGCAGGGACACGTGAGGAACTGCCATGCTCCCTGGGGCCCGGTCCACACACCACAGATGGAGCAGACCCTGCACGGCCCACCGTCCACCTGCAACTCAGCACCAGCGGCCTGTCCTCTCCTGCCTCTTCGTCACCACACAGAGGGAACCCGTGGAGGACACGCCATCCTGGCTGCCCTGGAAGAGACCCGGCTGCTCCATCCAACCTTCGGCACCTCGTTAACAGACTCGCCAGACGAGGCTGGCCAGATGCCCCGTTAGAAACGAGATAGAACTGTCCCCTTTCAAACGGGACATCGGGTCAGCCTGCCCGGGACCCGCCACAGGCCTGGTGGGGTGGCCTGTGCCCGCCTGTGGGCTGTTCTACTCCATCCCCACTACCTGCTGGCTCCCTTTGGATTTGAGAAGCATCGCTTCTTTGGGCATTTCAATGACTAGAGCACCTCCCCCAATCCCAATGTTGCCCAAATTGCCAATCAAATACTGTGGGTTCACTCCTTCCCAGCAGACTTCAACCTAGAAACCTGTGGTCTCCCCAGAGCTCCCCCAGACAGATGATGGACAGCAGTCAGAGGCGGGTCACCGCGTGGGCTCGGCTCCCAGCCCTGCCACCTCCCTGCCGTGTGGACACGTGGCTTAAGCTCTTGGACCCTCAGCATCCGCAGTGGTGAAAGGAGGCTCATGAACATGCACTGCTCCCTCCTGGGTCCATTAGATCTTTCATCACTTAAACCAGTGCCTGACAGGAGTCAGGGCACCGTATCCATCCTACTGCTGTGGCCGTCATTCGCAACGGGTGTCCAGATGTCACCGAGAAAGTGAGGTTCCAAGTCCACCACAACCTGGAACCCAGCAACATCTGCACCGTCCACACCTGCCAGCGTTTCTTTGGCCATGTGCGAACTGACCGTGAGTCGCTGCAGGTAACTCAAAGGGGTGCACAGAGTCACGCCCTGGACAGAGATGGTCCCAGGGATGCTGTCCCTGCTCTGTGTGCCCGCCTCCTCCGCGGCTAGCCACGGCCCCGGCCCCCAGTGAGCACGGTACTCACGGAGGTGGTGAGCACGGTACTCACGGAGGTGGTGTGCGTAGCGGAGGTGGAACACGTCACAGCCATGCACGTGATGGTAGAGCGTCTTCTCAATCAGGTCCTGTGGCTCATACCCGGTCAGCTCAGTCACCCTGGGGGAGGACAGGGACCCCGTGAGACACAGCCCTCTACAGATTGCGTTTCATTTAAATGAATATGGGTTTTGCCAACTAATCAAGTGCTAAAAGCCCAGGAGTGGGAGAGAATGTTGATTTTGGAAACTAAGAATGATTTTTTTTTTTTTTTTTTTTAAACAAGAAGAACGTCTTTGAACTGTAGCCCAGTGCAGGATGTAGCACTATTCCTGAGCAGGAATGTTCTTCTGAAACCACTGGCTGGAAGAAATGTTTGGGATGGCTTAAATCTCATCCCTTTTCAAGGTGAAGCTTATCTGAGGACCCTCAACAGTACACTGGGATACTGACGTTGGAAGACAGCTGCCAAGGTGAGAAAGACCTTACTCTTGGGCGGGGGGTGGGGGTGGGGGCTTTTATGGGATCCTTCTGTGTGAGATTAAAAAAAAAAAAAAAAACTATCAGGGAAGCCGGGATGGCTCAGTGGGTTAAGCACTCCCTTTGCAGCCCCGGGGACCAGGGATCAAATCCCAGCCCCGGCCCGTGCGGACCCACATGCTGAACTGGGGAGTTCCCCCATCTCAGTCCTCTCTCTGTCTCTGTCTCTCTCTCTCTCTGTCAAAAACAATAAAAAATAAATAAACTAAACCTTAAAAAAAAAATTATCGTGGTACAATATGCATAGCCTAAACTTGACCACTCTAACCATTTTAAGTGTACAATTCAGTAGTAATAATCCTATTCACAATGCTGTATGACCATCACATCTATTTCCAGAAGTTTTGCATCACCCCACCCAGAAACTCTGTACCCATCCGTCAATAGCTCCCCAGTTTCCCTTCCCCCAGGGCCTGGCCTCATCCCTAATCTAGACTCTGTCTCCATGACTTCGTCTGGCCTAGACAGTTCATCTAAGTGGAAAGATACAACAGTAGCTGTTTTGGGTCTGGCTTCTTTCACGAGCAAAATGTTTTCAAGGTTCATCCAGGTTGTAGCATGTATCAGACTGTCGTTCTTTTTATGGCTGAAAAATATTCCCTTGCATGTGGATACGGCATTTCGTCCATCCGTTCACTGGATGCTGGGCACTTTCTTCTATGTCTTGCTTGGTCATGGTGGGTGTGTGAGAGCCTTGACATGTCCATTCCACTATGGACACCGTTAAGTAGGTCTCAGGGCGCTTCCTACGGATGGGATTTGGGGAATAACTGCAGACGTTTAAGCCTCTTATCAGTGGAGGACTGTTTTAGACTCCCCAGAAAATAGACACCAAAAGTATTGTGACCAGCGAGTCAGCCTGGAGCTCACTGGAGCCATGAAAGCACGTCTCCGGGGCTTATACGATGTTGCTCCTCTTCGTCTTCCTCTGGCCCCGGGTATATTCATTTCCCACGTCAGCCCTTTGAAGAGAAGCGGCTCTCAACATCCCAGACCACATCGTCACTGGCATTGGGATCACTCCGTCCACAGGTGAAAATCGCATGTGGCAACGGCACTGGGAACCATGCCCTCGAAGGAGGTGGCCCCAATGTCTTGGTGACAGATATTCAAGAACAGATGAAAGAGGAGGACATGAAGGGATTCTGGAGGAAGTGAGGCCACAGTGAGCAGTCAGCGGGGACTGAGGACAGCCGGAGCAGCCTGGTGGCCCCGCTGGTCCCGCTCTGAAACGTTAGCTGTAAATTAAATGGGGAAACTTGACCTCGCTTTCATCCCTTCGGTCGCTCCCCTTTCTGCTGAGTTCTGTGCGGGCTCCGGGTCGTAAATCTCTGAGAGCCTCATATTTCCCTGGAACGGCTCCCTATTCGGTGTACACGTTTCCACGGGTTCCTGCAGGGCAGGACGGCGACAGGGCTCGAGGTGGGTGGAACGGGGACGTGCACAGGCCCGAGCCTCCCAGGGCTCGGGGGAAGAGTCTTAGGGCCACCTAGAACTCTGGGCCCTGCTGGAACGCTGTGTGGCAGGAAAATTGAGACGTCTGGCTCCCACCCCCCGCCCCAGAAGAAAACCAGGCATCGCTCTGGTTGTGGAAATGAAAGAGGCTCCCCAGACCTTTTGGACGAGACGTTTCAGAACAACGGCCCCAAACGTGTAAATGAATCAGAAACACGTGTATTAAGTTTCTCATCAAAGTACACGCGGCTTTAAAAATTAAAGGGGAAGGGAAGGGCTTGGCAGCACGCCCTCCTGGTTTTTTCCAACCCTCTAGTGTCTGACGACCTGTCAGTGGGATTTGCCAAACCCCAAACATCGCTCAGTTCACCCATCCTTAGGAAAAGCACCAGCTACAGTTTCAAAGTGAAATACCACAAAACCCCTATGAACCAAACTCCGGGTTACGTGGAGTTCAGTTGTGTCTGGGATTACGCTGGGGGGCGGGGGTGGCGGTGGGGACCGGCCCTTTGTGACTCTGGGCTGCAGGCCAAGCCCCGGCCAGGGCTCCTGGGTTTGGATGCGGCCCCTGCCCACCCCGCCGGGCCGTTACGATGGCTTCCCGGTGCTGCGCCAGCCCCTCTGCGCCCCGGCGGGGCAGCCTGTCAAAGACCATAGAGCTGCCACGGAGCCAAGACCAGAGTGAGTGAGAAGAACCCTCCAGTGCGTTTCTGGCCCCCTTCTAAGCTCCTCCTAGGTGACCGGGGCTCAGAAAAAGCCTCAAGACCCCAATGTTCATCACAGCGCTGTTCACGGGGGCCAAGTCGTGGGAACAACCGAAGTGTCCTCTGATAGATGACTGGATAAAGAAGATGTGGTACATTCACACAATGGGATACAACTCAGTGATAAAAGATGAAATGCAGCCATTTGTGACAACATGGATGGACCTTGAAACCATCTTATTAAGCGAAATAAGTCAGACTGAAAGAATCAAGAAACATAGGACCTCACTGATAGGTAGAATATGAAACTGAAAGTAACAAAGACACAGAAACTCAAGGACACACTCAATAGTTCGGTGGTTACCTGAGGGTAAGGGGGCGGGGGGGGGGGGTGAGATGGAGGAGGGAGGGGGAATCAAATATATGGTGATGGAAAGAGAGCTGACTGTGGGCAGTGAGCACATAACGCGATGCATGGACAATGTACACCTGGAACCAATGTAATTGTTACCAACCAATGTCACCCCCATAAATGTAACAGTTAGAAAAAGGCTTTGCTAGGAGTTGTCTGGGGTGCAGTAGGAAGGAGCATGGAGTCTTCCTCAAGAACACCACCTTTCTGCTCTACCCCCGGGGTACGTCCCTCCTGTCCTGAAGCAGAAGAGCTTTGGCTTTCGAGAAAGCCCACGTCTCAGGAGCTCCCTGGCCTCCCGTCCAGCTTCATGCACCCTCTTCTGCGAAGCCTTCCCCTTGTGCCTGCAGTTTCAAAGGTGTACGGATCGAACCACTTGAGAAGAACTCAACTCTCTCCTCGGGGGAGACCCCTCTCTGCCACAGAATTCACCAGGTCTAGGTGGGGTACTAGCACAGTCAAGGAGGAAAAAACTAGGAGCCAAAGAGAGAAGCCCACTGCATCCTCCCACGCTTCTGAAATAAGGCACTTGGGCAGCAGGGTTTTCTCCCAGTCCACGTGGAGAAGGGGCCCTGGAATCTGGAAACCACGGCTCTGTCCCCGCCCTCCCGCCCCCCCCATGGCTGGCTGTGGGGCTCACAAGCCAGCCCGGGGCTCCCTCCCTGCAGAAAAACACCTGTCAGTGTTTGGCCATCCCACGCCGTTTGCCGCAACCTTCCCCACAGAGCGTCCCCTGTCCTCTTCGCTCAGAGTCCCTGGGAGCAGGATGGCCGTGTGACACACCAACCCTGTCACTTCTCTACCTCCAAAAGGTTCTGAGGCACCTGAGCGACGAACTAGACTTCCACCCCGAACCAGGTAGATTTGTTTCTCCTCAATGCTGGTTAAAATAATCAGTTTTATGTCATGTCTATTTTGCCACTCCCCTCCACCCAAAGAACTTTTTTTTAAAAGAATCCATAAATCCTTGTTTCTGACCATACAGAACACACACACACACTCTCTTCTCAGGGGAAAGCTCAGCCGCACACTCCGAACGTCAGGAGTGGGGTCTCTGAACACTTATTCTTGTCTGCACAGCTGAGGCATCTTCGAAGAGGTCACGAGGCAAAGGGACTCCCAGGGCGGGGACACCAGGCTTTTTACTCTGACCCATGCTGGACATCTGCTGTCCACCTTCATCTTTCCTAACGGCCCCGTGGGTAGCAGAGTAAGTGGGGCGTGGCCGCTGGGGTTTCTTCTGCAGGTGAGAAACCAGAACTCCAAAAAAGCTCCACAGGCCCGCGGCCTCAAGACGTGTGAGGCCCACAGCCCACCCTGGGGGACCGCCCAGGCCACGCCAGCACACACCTTCCCGGCAGAACAGGCTTCTCCGGGCCTGGGAAACTCACTCTCTTCTCTCTCTGAAAAGTTTCAAGTTGACAGGGATTCCCAAGCAGGAGAGGAAAGGATGGATGGGGGAGGTCGTTCTGGGGACGCTTTAGACGTGCCCTCCTAGCCCAGACCGGGGACTGCTGAGCTTGTGGTCACAGGGAAGGCCACCGGTCCTGCTCCCGGCCGCAGCCCTCTGGTGGCCCTCACAGCTCAAACGGCTTCCCACCAGCCGGAGCCGCGAGGCCTCCCACAACACACGCTACTCGTGCGGAAGCCTTCTGTTTGCTTTTGAGTTCTCCCAACTTGTTGGAGGTGCGAGGCAGCATCCTGACCTTGCGGATCTTCAAAGGAGGCCCACGTGTGCCCACAGCACAGGGTTGTGGTTCAAACTCCAGTGAGAGGGTGGACACATAAATCGACAGGAATTGAAGACTACCGATAAGCTGAGGGAGCTGGCTACGCCTGAGTACTAAGGCTGCTGCTAATTCCTCCGGTCCATGACTTGGCTCCACTGCATCCCTTTCTACGTTCCCATTCTTAGCACGACTTGGTTCTTGTTACATCTTGGTTTAATAATGTAGCTTCCAGGGGCCAGTTTCCACCATCAGCTCCTCCCCGAACTCCGTGGCGGCAGCAGGTGCCTAACTCACCTGGAATCCAGGAATATCAGCTTCAGGTCAAGGCTGGCCCTGAACATGAACATGTTACTGTGTAGCTTGATCTCGGTGATGGCACTGGGCGGCAGCGACTGGCCCACGGCCACCAGCCCCACGATCTGGTAACACGAGTCGTACAGGGCCATGTCTAGCATGTACTGCCTGGTCTTCAAGTAGCCACTGCAGTGGATGACCTGGGAAAACAGAAGGCAGGGTCACAGCCACCAGAGGCCCAAGGGTTAGATGCCCCCCACCCACCCCCAGCCCCGCCAGCTCAGGGCCTGGCTCACTTTCTCCAATGTGCCAGACTACGCCCCCAGCCCAGCCTCAACGGAGCTACACGGCTGAACGCCTAGTTCACTGCTCAGGAAATGCAAAGTTGTGCTTTTTTCTTAGAAATCAACATCCTAATAAAGTATAAGGCCTGTCTTACCCAACGGACCCTGCTCAAGTAACTCTAAGGCTCTCAAATATACAACAGATTTATCCACCAGTGTCTCGTCGCCAAGTTGCAATTAGATGCCACCAGCAAAGGCATTTTGGGGAGCTGGCCATTTGTTCCATTAATGTTCCTTCAGCGACTATAACGCTCATCTTCCAACGGGATTGAAGTTGACATCTGCTAACTTGACATTTATATCGCCTGACAAGCTCTACCAATTTCTCCAGTATTCAGTTCACTCCGCAGAATCAAAATAAAAGCTGCGTCCTTAACGTATTTCTTATTTTATTTAGAATTTAAGACTTTATCCCCTTGTAATAAGCAATAAGCCAGAGGGGCTACATGGAAACATTTCTATTTGTTACAGCCAAAAACCGTACAAGAGAAAAATGTGTCGTGTTCCAAATGTCGAACAGAAACATTTGTGCAGCTTAAGCCTCCATATCGGAAGCATTTATACAAGTTACAGTCAGTAAACCTTGAGAGGGTCTCAATCAGAACAGAAGGGATGAACAACTATCATCTTAGACGCTCTTTTCTAAAGTGCTCCTCTGAGACTCCGGAAGGTATTCGCGGACTTTAGACCTGGAACAAATCTTTCAGTCCTTCTACTCTACTCTCCCATGTTGCTGATGAGGACACTGAGGGCAAGACGGGTGGTGGGTGTTGCGTACGATCAAACAGTTAATAAGTGTCAAAAAACAACCCGAGACCCGACTCCAAAAGAACCTCTACTGGGTGCAGGATGGGGCCGGGCGGTCTCCACCCGCGACCCAAAGAGGTTTAGCGTCTAAGGGAACAAATAAATGTATCCTCCAAATTATAAAACAGAGTGGGGTAAACTCAACGGGAAGAGCTCCCAGGGGGACTCCAAGGTGGGGGCTGAGGAAGGCTGATGGGAAGGAGCGAGAGCTGGGCTCTGAGGCCCCCAGCTCCGCCCCTGAGCTGCAATGGGGCTGCCCACTCCCCTCAAAGGGCTGCCAAGGCCATTACATGAGATGCGATGCTGTAGGCAGAAGCTCTACTTTGCACTCAGAACGGGCTGTCGTGACTGTCCTGCACATCCTCGTCGCTATCCCTGGATTTGGCCGAACGTTCTGAGGGTGAGAGTGACATTTCTGAGCTCTGAATACTCCCGGCTGGCCCAGGCTCCTGCCCTGGGATAGGGATTCTCATTAACTCAAGGGACGCTGCCCCAGTGGGACGGGCCTGTGTACAAAGCAGAGCCTACATACAGGTGCCACACGCGGATTCTACGCTCAGCCACATTTACTCCTGGTCTCCCAGAGGAAATCTACTGCTCCTGGAACCTCCTTGTGCGATGTCAGCTCTCACACCTACCTCGTGAGCGGCGGCTCTAGAACATTCTACACTGGGCGTCTGTGGTTTCCTGCCTTCAGCTGTTCTTGCACGTGAGGCAAAGCCCGACGCAATGAAGAGGCCACTACCGGCTCCGTCCCTCCCACCGACCACGGCTCCTGGTACCTTGTATCCGCTGCACGTCAGCCCCGCGTTTCTTTTCGCCAAGACGCACTTCATCCGGAGAAAGAACGACCTCTCCATCTCGTACTCTGGAAAGCAGGAGTGAGGTGAGGTTGTCCCACAGTGCGTCCCCCATCATTATCCCGACAATATCAATCCACTCTCAAGGCCAGGCCAGGCGGCCACAAGGCCTATCCTGGCAGCCCACCTCCAGACCCAGAGAAGCTGCTGCCCCTTGGGTGGGGCGGGGAGACGTGCCCGGTCCTGGGGTGGCTTCCTCCTGCTCTACCCCCAAGCTTGGCCATCGCAAGAACTCGGGAAATGCCAACCCAGGGTCCAGAGGAAGACTGTGTATGTGCCGTGGGCCCAGCCCAGCTCAGCCTGCCCCTGGCCTCCTCATGAGTTCTCTGCCAGGAAGGCCCAGAGCATCTGACTTCCCGCAGGGTAGCAGCCCCCCAGCCCGGGCAGAGCGAGCCAGCTCCCAGGAGCCTCCTGCCAGCTGCACCCCTGAGCACTGAGACCACCCGGCAACATGGAAACAGCGCCCAACAGCCCCACCGGGCCGGACCAAAGCCTTTGTCCTCTTGTTGCGCTTGGCCCAGTCCCTCCTGTCTCAGACTCCCGCTCTCCCCGCTGGCCCGGGCTCTGGCCGGACCAAAGCCTCTCTCTGCTCTCCCCTGCAGGCCTCACGCACAGATCTCTGACCCCACTACTACAAAGGCGCGTGAGTACCCCCCGAGGACACACCCTCTGCGTGCACCATCCACACCTGCTCTCTGAGGCACGAATCACAAAGTGCCCGCGCCCTGGACCAGGACGAGGTCACTCCACTCTACATAAACAGTGGTTAATAAATTAATTTTTAAAGAAAGGTTACCACTAGGACAGGAGGAAGCAGTGGGGGCGCGGCCGGGTGGCGGGCGGGGGTCGCTTCAGGGGCCCCCTCTTCCCCTGGTTGCAGAGGCTGCCCGTTCACCCACAGTTGTCTACAGCGGGCTGGGCCCAAGGGAGCTCGGACTTGCCCTGCCGGTGACTCGCCGTCCCCAGGTAAGGACGCGGAGGCCTGGACAGCATCACCCGGGAATGGACAGGTTTTGGAGAGGGCCCGTTTCCCACACAGTGACCATAAAGCAGGGGGACCGGTTCCGTGGATGAGAAGTTGGGGAGAAAACCGAACGCCTAAGCTGCTGAGCCATCCCAGCTTCCGCGCGACCACTTTCCTTTCGCTCCTGCCCAGCGCCCCTCCCTGTCCCCACACCTGCGAGCAGGGCAGCAGTATTGCTGTGAAGGACAGAGACGGAAAAGCCAGTCCCCACTTGGTGGGGACCGGGCGTCTGCTGGGGGCACAGGCTGGGTAGCGCTGCTCACACTGCCCCGTGGCAGTTTGGGGAGCAAAGCCCTCGGGCCACGTCCAGGAGCACCACTTTGTTTTCATGCCGCGTTCGCTCCATCTGGACACACATACCTTGGAGCAGGTGATGGTGAAGAGGCTGGTGGGCCGTCAGGACAGCCGTCATCTCGTCGTGGTCGGAAGGATGGATGTACTCATAGATGCTGTTGCCTGTGAGCTCCACCTGCCACAGAAGGGGAGGCCGGGGTCAGAAATCCTTTCCAGGATTGCCCGGGGGGCGAGGGGGGCACATGTGCATCCCAGGTATAGGCACCCGCCAGGGACGGAGAGTGGAGGCTTGAATGGGAAGCTGAGAGTCCTGAGCTGTAGAGCGAAGGATGAAAACGGTGTGCGTGGAGGCCTGGGTGCTTCCTGCATACAGGAGACACAGCGTAAAACAGACCAGAGGGGAAGCCGGGACGGCTCAGCGGGTGAAGCGCTCGCTTTGCAGCCCTGGAGCCCGAGGATCGAATCCCGGCCCCAGCCCAGGCGGACCCACATGCTGAGCTGGGGTGTAGCCCCCAGTTCAGTTCTTGCTGGGACCTATGTGGGAGGCTCCCAGCCCAGTTCCTGCCCTGCACAGCCCTGTGCCCACCTGTGGAGTGAAACTATATGAAAAACTAATGCTGTCAACTATGGAGACTGCTCTGGGCCCTCCCCCTTCTCTCTGTCTCTCTCTGTCTGTCTGTCTCTCTGTCAAAAAACAATAAAAATAAATCGTTAAAAACAACAACGGACCGGAACCGGCACCTGATGCTGCCCGAAGGCTCCGGCTGGCTGGGGGAGCAGCCACCATGTCCACAGTGTGGTCCCTGGGGGAGCCTGGCCCCCTCAGGAGCTACAGGCTCCGCTGCACCCCATACAGGCCCTTTCCCCTGGCCGTCCTGCCCCGGGGCCTTGCCAGGCGTCTCTCACGTGGCCAGAAACGTGTCCCTGGCCTTGCTAGTCCAGGATGACTGTGCGAACCCTGGGGGCCCCGCCCACAGGTGCGGCTGGGTGGCTGCGTGACCTGAAGGAGGGTTTGGACCCACTCCAACCTAGGTGCGGTGACCCTGGGTTCAGACCCCACCTACTCCCAGGCGCCGCCCACAGGCGACACCTTGTCCGCGGTGGGCAGGACCCTGCTTTGCAGGCACGGAGGGCTCGTTAGGATCTTTCCACAGAGGCCCCAGGAATTCAGTTCCTGACCCTGAGAAGTTTTCTCTGTTCTCCCAAACCCAAGTACCACGATAGGGGAGGACAGAAAGCTTCAAGACCAGGGCTTGAGGTGGGCACGGCATAGAATGTTCTAAAAACCGTCACCATCAGGTCAGCCTTCTGAGCGGAGGTGGGTGGATCCTGTTTTAGAGACAAGGGCTGTTTGAGTCAGTGCACCCGGGACTGATCAGGGGGCCCTCAGGGCAGTGATGGTTCTTCTTCCACAGCCCAGGAGGAGCCCCCATTGGGCAGTGGGGGAAGAAACTCCAAGTGTGTGAGACCCTGCCCTTGGGGGGCAAAGAACCCTGGGCAGGTCTGCGAAACTCTTTCTCAGCCCTGCCCCAAGGGCAGGGGGCAAGCTGCCCTCCCAAGGCAGGCGTGTGAGAGCCGTGTCCCTACGCACCCCCTTGTTATTTTTAAGTGTGCTGCACCGTGTCTTTGGGGAGCGCATTGCTCAGAGCAGGGAGGACATGATCCCCTGCAGAGGGGCAGCCCTGACCATGCCACCGCACGCAGCCAGACACTGCCAGCCGGAGGGCTTAATGGAGAGTTTCTCCACCGTTCCAAATTAGCATCCAGGCCATCAGCCCTGTACTTGGGACCAAGGGGCCATGGAGAGGTGAAGTAATGGATCCCACTGCTGGAAGCCAGTTCTTCCCGTTTGTTTAGACGTATGAGTTGCCTTTTTATTCAGGACCAATTACGTTTTTGGCGTGTGCAGTAATCTTGTCCTGCAAACCGCGTTCACGGTTCCAGTGTCTGCATTATTCGCAGAACATTTCTTTCCAATACTATGTAAACGGAGCGGCGGAGAGAATCCTCTTACAGAAATCCTCCCTGCTCACCATACCCAAACCTGGCACGTTCCTAAAGGACCCTGGTGGACATCTGCCTAGGTAAAAACGCATTCCACACGGTGTCATTAAAAAGCAAGCAATAAAAACGAAACATTCTTCTTTCAATTCGTTCTTGTTAATCCTTACCAAGTTTAAGTAAACCAGCAACATTGAGGTCAGCCATTTGGGACAGGACACTTTCTCCCTGAGGGCAGCCAACGAGACTCCTTGTGACACCATCAGGTGGGACGTGAGAAAGGCTAATCAACACGGAAGCTATGTTTTTAAAATGAAAAATGGGATGTGTGGTGTGGGGGTGCTTATCATTGTCCTGCTGACTCATTTTTAGGGCAAACTAATCGTTCTGATTTGCTTCCAGTTCTTATTTAGAAACAATTAACTGATGTCCTTTTAGAGAAATAGCTTTATAGGCTCGTGGAAGGACTTGCATGTGTGCTGATCGGGATTCCATTTGTGTTTTAATCCCAAAATAGCTTCATCTGTTTTCAAAGATCCCGTTCTCATCTCATGCATTTGGAGAGTGACAAGAGGGAAGGTCCCTGAATTAAAGGCTTGATGTCCTGACTATTCAAGTCAATTATAAAACTTGAAGGCTGTCTAGGAAGTAAAACAGTCTTCAAACAACGGAAATGTTTTTAAAGAACAAATTCCGAAATGATAAAACAGCGCTGACCTTGACTTAAAATTATGGCTGACATGGTGTTTCCTGTATTTACATATCTATTCGTGCTTTTGAATGCTGAAAGAAATGTGACTACCTCCACACACACACACACACACACACACACAAATTATGGTTGTCGCTATAAAACTCCTCAGTTCTCATACATCAGCATTATTAAAACAGACCCTCAATGCAATGTTTTAGTATTGGTAAAACTCTGGTAACGACGAAATGAATTGCTTTCCTCCTAAGAGCTTTTTTTTTTTTATGTTTGGCTGAAGACCTTTCCTTCCTGCCAAGAAAACTAGCTACACAGGGTAAATCCAGCACTAAATGGATATATTCTGGGTCGGAAGGGGAAAGTTCCCCAGTACTCTGAAAATGCACATTGCTCTGCTTTGGGTGTTCTGCTGACTATGGTAAATTAAGCATTTTAAAATAAGATGGTTTGGGTTTCAGGGTTCAAGTTATGTCAACAAACATGAAACTCTGTCCTTTCTCTTTATTTCAAAAGTGAAAGGATTAGGTCTTATGGCCCCAAACAACACTCTGGCTATTTTTACTGTTGTGCTTCCGGCAGTAATCCATTTTCCTTTATATGTCTCCTGAACAGCTATTTCATACATATCTATATTTATTGGAAAATGTATATATTAGTTACCTAGATGCTATATAACATACGCAACTTTGGTAAGGAAATTAAAGCCACAAGGATACTTAAAATGTTTGATTAAATAAATACACAGCACATATACGGAGCTTTTAGCCTTCTTCAAATATAAGTAAGTTGATTACGTTAATAAAGAAAACCATGGGAGTAAAATCATTTTATAAACTTGCATGGCTAGAGTGCTTCCCCAACTCTACCCCTTCTAAATAGATATAAATTTGTCCATATGAATTATTATGTATTATGTATATGTGTATACACCAAACAGAATTTTCAAGCCTGAAGCTTGACACTATTTCTCAACCCTGGGACTGTGAACTAAGGAGAAAACTTGCATTTTGTGGTCGTCTCTACCATTTTTGGCTACAAGAGTTGACATCAAAGATTGCTATGTTCACTCATTTCAAAGCAAAAAAGTTAACTAATAAACTCTGTACATAAAGTAGATTTCTTACTCTGACACTTACTTTTTTTAATTTTAATAAAAGGTTTTGAATTGAGATGGGCTTATAACACATAATCCTTTTTACCCCCTCAAACAGATCATTCAGTTATTTAGATTGAGTTCAGGTTTAAAAACAAAACAAAACAAAACAAAAACCATCACTTCACTGTGAATTATCACACAATCCTAGGAAAGGGCTTATGTTTCTGGGAGCTTCTAACATAGAGTTTAACCCTGAGTTAATATGAAAGATGTCATTACTTAATGAGATAATGTCACTGAGAGTAATTGAAAGTTCTTAGAACACAGAAGGGCACTATGTAAATATAAGCTATTCTATCATTATCCACCAGAAAATCTACTTAGAAGGTTACTCTGGCTACAGAGTAAAATTTTTTAACATGTTTATCTCTGGTGATTTAAAAACATCTTAAGGTTTTCATGTTTGATAGATTTGCCTGGCTTTTAACTACTAATAAAAATAATCTAAGAGGTGCAAAATAATTTTTTTTAAAGGAGAAGTTGGGTATTTGACTTCCTTTTCAATACTTTATTTTACTGTTTACGTAAAGAAGACAGAAAAAATATATACATTGTGATTCTGCCTAGATTTCCTTCTGCAGGGTTCACTGTGAACAGGAGGCAGGTTTGAGAAAAATGTTTGTTGTTGCTTATTTAAATCGTTCACCATGGAACACTCCCCAGACGCTGAGGGCTCACGCCTGCGTCAAAGCATTTTTATAACTGAAGACTGACACTTAACAGTCCTTCCAAGAGATCAGGGGGAAAAATCTGTCCTTCTGTACAGTTTAACTTACCGTTTTTCTTAATCAACCCTTTACCTGGCAACATATAGACAAAAGGCATTTCTATAACTCTCTTGGAAAACGGTAGTGTATAATAAATGCTCCCATTTCAAAATTATAATACAAAGTATTATTTCTGCATCATGACCCACAGGAAATAGACCATATTTTTCTATGTGTAAGACAATACTTTTGTCTAAAATTGTTAGACCAAAAATGGGGAATCGTCTTATACTCAGGAATAACCCCATGTATTGATTTCTTCATATTGAGTTAGAAAAGTAGGGGTTGTCTCATGCATGGAGGAGTCTTATACACATTTTATATACAATCATTTTAATTGTGATCTGCTTAGATTTCCTTTTGTGGAGTTAATCATACGGAGGAGGCATGTTTGTTGTCTAGCCGATATTTTGGTCACTCTTCAATAAAGAGAAAGATAACTGAGAGATGTGAGGTGCTAGAAGCAGCCTGTCAGAATGAACTAAACTTTCCAGTGGCATATGATGTGCCCAGACATTTCAAATGACTAAGAGCTCTATATTTGCCCACCAAAGAACTCTATTGAAGCAATTTTTGTGCTATTTGAAGTACAATACTAATGAAACTGTGGTGATGCCTCACTTACGTGTAGCTAACTAGCTTAGCTCCCTATGGTTTATAAATCACATAAAAGGGGCACTTTGGGTTTTGGGTTTTTTTTACCACAATCCTGAAAGAGAGGTAGAACAGGCATTATTTTCTTATTTAAGTTAGGGTTTAAGGAAGTTAAGTACCCGCCCTATTAGTAGATGGAAACCATATTACTAAATGTATTTCCCCTTTTGCTTTGACTGCTAGGGAGCTCAGATCTAAGTTTCATGTTTCATAACAGCAATTTTACCTATTCTAAAATATGTTTGACCAACCAGTCATTTTAAAAGTATGTGAAATGTTTTGCCTTGTTTGGATGTTATTATAAGACTATAAGACTAATCAAAGTTTTTTATAAAATTTAATTGAAAGTTAAGTAATCTGATCAAGGTCAGTGAGTCATAGACCAAACCAGACGTAGAAACCAGGCTAAGTACAACTAAGGGGTCTTAAATAATTCTAAATAGGGCAAGGTGGAAATTCAGAGAATAATAACTATGGAAAATATGAAAAAGACAAATTTTCATCCAATGTCACCCCAATAAATACAATTTAAAAAATAAAATAAAAAAAGACAAATTTTCATGTTCAAAACAGTATTTCCCAATCTGCAAGTACACTAATCCCGTGAGTCACAGAGGTGTGAGAACCCAGCCTTCATAAATCTTATCTGGTAGACCTGGTTTCAGAGACGAGAAGAGGAAAGAAAACACCAAACAATTTTAATATGAGAATTCACTTTAAAAGACTTTGCACAAGAAATGCATTAGCCCAGGGATCAGACGATACACACCTTGGAAGAGAACGCTGTAAACATGTGTCAAGTTAAAACAACAACAACAACATACAGGCAGAAAAAGAAAAGGAATACACTCGATGCAGTTTTTCCTTACTAGTGATAGTGAATTCCAGTGAGAAACCCCCAGCCACAGTAATGGGCACGTTGTATTTCAGCTGAAATACAGGAGGAGGTTGGCTCAACGCAGACTATTCACATGCCTCCTGGGAGCTCATTTCCTGTATCTAATTAATTTTCATGTGATGAAAAAGAACACTCTGATAATTCACAAAGAAAAGAAACACTTAGTCCCTGCATGTATAAAAAACCGTGACTCTCAGAAATGCAAATGGCAACAGTGAAGCTCCTACCATCCGGACCTAGTGGCCACCGGTCCAGACTGAGCCAGATTCTCCACCAAGCCATTCCGTTGGTCCCGGACAGACAAAGCTGAGTGAACCTCTTTCCTCCAGGGGATGAATCCCCTTTAAGAAAGTGGTTCCAGAAAAAATCAGTAATATTTAAATGTTCTAAAGAAACCAGGACCTGGCTGTGCAAAACAGTAGTAAACTGAGTTTTATGAGTTTCTATCACAAGCATATAAAATGCTTTACTGAAATGTCCACTGAACTGGAAAAACTCAGGAAAAAATACCCTGAATTCCATGTGAACACTCATAAATCCAACCCCACCCTTTTCTCTCTCCCCAAAGCACATTCTGCATAAAATCCACCTCCTCCATCAGCTTTCCACAGCAACTCACAATACGCCATCAAATGTGGACTGAGACGTCTCCCTCTATGAAGCTCTTGTTAGAATGTTACTGTCCAAGCCAAGTCCAGGCCAGGTCCAGGCTACAAACGGAACCACAGAACAAGGCTGACTGCTGCAAAGGTCTACCCGTCATTAACCCCAAAGGAAAAAGAAAGTAAGGAAGTGAAACGTAACACGGAGAAGGCCTGCAGCGGGGTCTTGCAGTTTTGGATTATGTTCGTACACAAAAGCAGCTGCCTGACCAGACTCATTCTCAAGTTGGGTAAGGCTGCCAAGGTCCACCAACACTTAATATTTTGATTGCACGTAAAATTAGGTACTACCTACCTGGGACAGGCCTAAATGCACGGAGGCCGTTTCCGATATATACATGATTTTGCCATCAGACGCTACCACAAAAACAAATCCATCCAAAGTCTGGAAAAGAAAAAGTAAGTGTCAGGGTAAGAGGTGATAGTCCTATATCTGAGCTAAATTGAATCATTGTACTGTGACTGGGAGGAAGGAATGTCTAAAATATTATCAACACATATTTACCAAATGCAAAAACAAAAACAAAAAAACAGAGGCCAAGGCCAGGAGGGTTTTAAGTTATAGTCCTCGAGATTTAGTTCACGCACTAGGCTTTCAAATGTTTTTAAAGCACTTTAAAAACAGTCTTACATCCACATCACAAAAAACATACAAAACATTTGAGAATTCCAATCATACCCAGCTTAAATGTAGTAGCTTTATGGTTTGGGATTGTTTTAGCACTTAGCACAAATCCGGAGTTCTATGGTACTTAGGGGACAGTCTACCACTATAGAGACCATTTTATGTCATAATTGGCAGTGTTTATACCATGAGGACATATGCTTTATTTGCCACAATTTTCTAGTTACCCCTAAGTAACATTTGAATAATAAATTCTGATCACTACCTCTCCCCAGAAAAGCAGAGACCAGGTTATTTGAATAGACTATGTCTACAGAATTATTTAGAATTTGCAAAAGAGCAAACAACCTTTGCAAAATTCAAGGAGAAAAGGTATCAATTTCTGAAAAATTAAAACTCCTTAAATGATATTCTGATTTTGCCTAAGTTGGCTAGCCCTCAAAAAAATAAAGCAAAATTACAATAGGTAATGAAGACAAACAAAAAGGTACTGATTATATTTATGTGTGGCAAGGATAAAACGACTAAGTTATTTTTGAAAAAGAAAACTGCATTTTATTTACCCATTCATATTTTAGATCCAAAACCAAAGAAAAGCAATAAAGTTGGTAAAAGATCCATACAACCCACAATGCTGCCCCCACAAAAAATATTCCAAATTAATTTCTGGCCACAAATTCTATTTTTACAGCACGTAATTGAAACCAGATTACCTTTGTTTTTTTTCTAAATCTGCCTCCTCTTTAGAGGGGGGCCTATAAAGCACATTGTAGAAGTGAAACTTGAAAGACATCCTCACATTCTGCTGTCTCAGATACAGTTCTGCTGCAAACATTCTTTGCCAAACTGAACGATCATTACCTTTCCCTACATACCGAGGTTGAAAACATCTTGAGAAGCCTTCACTTTCACATTTCTCACTCAGCTACAGAATATGTTCCCAGCTAAACTCGGGTGAAATAGTTAGGTGACTGTGAGCCATAGGCGTACAAGAGAAAAAATTATCATAATCAAATCCTGAAAGTTGCCAGCGGTAGCTAAAAATAATACGCTTCGTGGAAAAGGCTGGGCATGCCTCATCGCTTCAGATTTTGCTTGCCTGTCTCTTAACTGCAAAGGCACTGATCCACCCGCCACTGCGGAATTAGTGCAAGAAAGGTACAGTGGATGAAGTGAGGATGTGGCTTGAGCCGCCGGGTTTTCGCTGGAGTTCGCGGGTAGGTAGTTGTCCCTGATATTAGTGTCACTGATCCTGTGTAGGAGTATCTAGCGTGCAAAACACCGGGCACGGAGCTAGAGGTGAGAATGGGGCAGAGCGCGCAGCAGGGCCCACGGCTCGGCGGCCCCCGCGTTGGCTTTACATTGTAACCGCTTCAGGTTTCAAATTCTCCCCCGGGTCTTCCCTTCCCCAGAGCACACATTTGGGGGGAAAAAAACCCCAAAAAACTAAATAAATAAATCACACTAGAACATTCGGGACGAAAGCGTTTTCAAAAGATCCGCTTTTTTGAAACGCGGTGCTGGTGGCTGACTCTGACCCAAGTCCTTGAGTCCTGCCGCCAACTTTTTTTTTTTTTTTCCCGTTTTAAGAAAACACAAAATAGAGGGAGGACATGCAAAATAGCTCTCGGTAGGCATTTTTTTATGGCAGAGACAAATGACGTGAGGGGGGAATGAATCGGGTCGTTGATGAGGCTCTGTGAAGGGCATTTGAAAGACTGAGACTCGAGGCGTCGCTGTCCCCACCTCGCTCCAGCCACCGACTGGAACTGGCCTGTCGGGCGCACGGGTACCCGGCCCGCGCCCCAGACACCGAGGAGGGGAAATCAGAGTTCAGGGGTGGTTCTTGCAACCGCTGGACCGAATGGCTCCGGGATGGTGGCCTGGAGCGGCTGACCACAAGCCCAGCAAGGGCTCCCCTCCGTGAGCCAGGGGACCCCGGAGGCCGCACCTTGCGGTGAGCTGGACCACTCAGGAGCTGGGTGGGCTCTTGAACCCGGCTCCACTGATTGCTGTGTGACCTCGGGCACATTGCTTAACCTCTCAGAGCCTCAACTTACTCCTCTGGGGGAAAAAAAAAAACCAGTTAAAAATAGAACCCATTCTAGGTGAGTAGGGACGAGAGATGATACCGTGAGATTTAGAACAGAATCTGGCCCATAGAGAACAGGGATGGCAAAGATGAATACTCTATTATTCATACCGCCGCTCCTGTCTTCCAACCCTTCAACACACACACACACACAATGGTCCAAAGCCTTCGGGCTGCTGCCATTCCAGCTCACAGCGCCTGCAACAGCACCCTGCACTGCGCAAGCGCTCCACAAATGTGTGTTGGGCAAGTCACATTGGAAAAGACTTCATCACGTCTAGGGGTACCCCTGGACCGTGGTCTTGAGAGTCCTGGAGCTGGAGGACAGGAGTGCAGGGTAGGGGTGGAGCTGGTCCTGCCCTGGAAGTGTGGGGTGGGGGTAGTGGGCAGGGGAGGGAAGTGCGAGGGAGAGGGAAGCGCTCGCCCCTATGTCCCAGCACTGCCTCTCACCTCCAGGAGACCTCTACAGTCTGGTGGGGGCCCATGGATCTACCAGAGTTCGTTGGGGAGGAACACCTTGAGTCAGGGGTGGTGGGGCCACAAGGGAGCCCCAGCCGGGCAGCAGCCGGGGCCCCTGACTGTGGCAGCGCTGGTCACGACACTCAGCGACCCTACCTGCAGCAAGTGAGACCCCAGCTCCTTGGCGACGCTGTCCAGGGGCCCGGCGCGGCTTGGCTGTCCCCACGCATCTCCTAAACCTGGACGGAGGAACAAAGCAAACCAGTCAACCGCTGCGCCCAGCCAAGAGGTCCAGGTGCGGAGCCGGGTGCACGACCCCGCACACCACGCCCGGCCGCCTGCAAGTCCCGAGCGCCCCCACCCCACCCCGTTGCCTCCCGGGCCCCACAGGCCACTACCTGTAGCCCCCACCGGCTCTCCTTTGCCCTCGATTAACAAGAAAAAGGCCAGAGGAGAAGGTCCCACCGAGGCCTCAGGTCCAGGCGCCCTGGCGCACCGAGCCCGCCTGGCCCAGAGCTCACGTGGGTTGCCCAGGCGCTCACGGCTCTGAAATTGCCGTTTTATTTGAAATGCCACAAGATCATCCAAGCTTCTTTGAAACTGGACATCCTCCTAGCAAACGAAGATTACTGATTTGACCCGTAAATATTCACCCCAAGGACCCTCCCTCCTTTCCCCGCGGCGCCGGCAACTATACATTTTTCCAAAGATAGAGAAGCCCAGATGAACGTCCAGGAGGCAGGTCTTCCTGCATGAAAACATGACTTTCAGCCTCACAGGGAAGGTGTGGGAGCGCCGTCCCCCTTCCAACCCAAGGGCTGCAGCCTGGGAAGGGCTTTCCCAGGGGCTTCTCAAGGGCAAACTCCTAATGCACCAGCCAGCGGCAGGTCCGGGGCGAGCCCAAGGCAGGGCGAGCCCCTATCTGCTCCACAGCAACTGGGAGGTGCCTGTTGTCCTATAATTGGGGTCCCCCAATACTCCGTGTCCTAACTGCACCCTCCAGGCTTCCTGGTTCTCCCCACCACCTCCCCGAAGGCCACCAGTGTTGCAGAAAGCGCCCAGGGGGAAACGCTGCCCGGCCCACAGAGCCTCCCCTCCTGCGTCCTTGGCTGGGCAACTGTGACCCCGAAGGTCCCAGGCTTTTCTCCCCTGGGGAGGAAGCGGGAAAGCGCGGGAAGTGGCCAGCGCCACCTAGGAGAACCCACCGTGGTCCCTAGAGTCCTTCCTCTGGGGGCCTGACTGGCTATCTTCTAGTTAGTGCTGCAACCCCAGAGTGAGGTGACTGCTCTCAGCCTGTGCCCCATTCCCTTTCATGAAAAGCACACTCCATCCCAGGCTCCAGGGCCACCCGAGCGCCTCCTCCCCAGCCGCCTCCCTGTCGGTGAACTATGGGCCAGACCAGCCCCCTGCCCTTGCGTGCCCAGGGGCCAGAGCCCCCGTGAGAGGCTGGGAGCCTTGCTCAGCTTCCACTAGTTCCAGGGCTATTCCCCGGACCACAAAGCCCCTCTGAGGGTGGCAGCAAGTGAGTGTGGTCACCCTGGGTCTCCCCACTGTCCCTGTAGGAGGTAGGAGCCAAGCATCTCCAGGTCTAGTAGCCTTGAGCCCAGGAGGTGGAAAACACACCCCAAGCACGAGAGAGCCGCCCTGGCCCGGAGCCGTGGGGACGCTGCCACCCCCACCCCAGCTCTGGAGACCCCTGCCAAGGAACTCTGTTCCAAAGCAAAAAAAAAAAGGGGGGGTGATCTCATTTCTCCTCAGGGCCCTAGGAATTAGGAGCTTATTCTGGCCTCCCCAGGAGGAAGTGGCTAATTTCCACATACCCCAACCGCCCAAATGAGATCTTAACACCTAAGCCACCCCCAGGTCGAAAGAGGTGTCTCAGGAACTCACTGCCACCCACTCCCACCCTCAGGACGACCACCACTGGCCTTCACGAGGAGACGCTCACCCCCTGCAGCTGGCTTGACAGTGATGGAGATTATTCTGTTTAAACAGAAACGGAAAGAACCAAAATGTAAAAGCCCTCAGCTAGAATGAAGAAAGAACTCAGTGAAGACTAAGGAATTCTGATGTCTGAAAATGGACAGCTAGCTACCCGCTGCTAGCAGGCCTTCCCCTACTCCTGGGTTCTTTCCCAGTTTGGGCCAAACCACCCTTGCCTGGCTCAGTGGGGAAAGTGGCCATGACCTCT
The DNA here is from genome assembly GCA_004027555.1 of Craseonycteris thonglongyai. NCBI lineage: Eukaryota > Metazoa > Chordata > Mammalia > Chiroptera > Craseonycteridae > Craseonycteris > Craseonycteris thonglongyai. Next base: position 33,901 of record PVKE010002858.1, read on the forward strand.
GGGCGTTGGCTTCTCCTAGGGTCCTGGCCCAGGGACCTGGGGAACCGGGCACAGCTGGGAAGGACGCTCACACCGGGGCCCCCTGCGTGGCTCCCCTAAAAGCCCTCACAGGCACAGTGCCGTGGGTTTGCGGGAAGACCGTCTGCACATTTCAAATGCCCAGACACTGTGAGAGAGCCTGTTCTCCGAGCATTAGAGTTCTCCCTGTGATTTCCCACAGTCCCCATTTCCCAGGGGGAGAAGGTCCCCAACGCTCCTTCCTGACCTGACCGGAGGTGGCGGTGGAGGGGACATGAGCGGGTCACCCCCGGGCAATGGCCCTGCCAGTTCTTCCATCAGTGAGGTCTTTTCACTGGGCACAGAAATATATACTTTGGGCTGGACACAGAAAATAAATAAAATAAGGTTTTTAACAACAACAACAAAAATGATCTTGGTACTGAAAGTCCCGTATTCTCCCGCAACATGAAGCACCGCCTGTGGTCCTATCTGGACCTAACCAAGGGCTTTATCTCTGAAAAATGAGGGAACCAGTGTAGGAAAAGGCTGGTATCATCCTTTGGCCATCTGCCCCCCTCAATCATGCCCCCCATTCCATGACTGCAGGGGAGCAGCCACAGGGGGTGGGGGGTCCCGCTTGTCCTGCATGTGTCAGCAGAGGAAGCTGTCGGGGACCCCCTGGCTACTGGGAATCCAGATGGCCAGGTTGTGGGCAGGGTCAGCCACTAGGTCAGAGGGTACCCACTTCCCCCACCTCTGCCCTCAAGGGCTCATGGGAGCTGACACCTTGGTACTCATCGTCACCTGGTAGCTCCCCTTAAACCCCACGGGGCCTCCTGCCACAGAAGCTGTCTAAACGCGGTCCCCCCTCGCAGGGTGCTCACTCAGTCATTCAGTAGCCAGCTCTTGAGCGCCTGCTGAGCCCCCAGCGAGGCCCTGGGGTTACCCTCAGGGCTCTGCCCTCCAGACGCAGGTCACATGAGACGGCACAACCCCGATGCTTTCCCCGGGAAGGGCACGTGGTGGACGGCTGCCCTCACTGTGACGGAGAGCGGCCTTCTCATGGGTCCAGTCCTGGGGAAAGGGTCTGGCCCTTGGTGAGAAGTCCCAGGATGGAGAGCAGCTCTCACACTCCCGAGAGGGCAACCGTGGGTATCTAAACCAGTGACCAAACCACGGCGCACAGGGGTCCTGTCATAATTAAATGGGGTTAACAACGGGGCCTGCCCCTGCCCCAGCCCTTCCACAGAAAGCTGACGCTGGGATCGTGACAAGCCAGGACAGACCTTCTGGAGTCCCCCACCTCCTCGGGGACACGCAGGGGTCTCACCTCCTCCCGGTTCCTTCTCTTGCATTTAAGATGCCAGGAGGGCCAGCCCAGATGGTCGGATCTCCAGCGAGTGCCCGGCCACCAATTTTTATTTCTCACCTCTACAACGGGGGTGCTGGGTGGGGTTCAATGAGCTAAACTCAATAGCCTTGTGCCTGCAGCAGCTGCCACCACCGTGGTTCAGCCTTCTCTTGCCCTCCCACTACCTCCCTGCCTCCAGCCCCCACTCCGCCTCCCCTCCCCCAATTACTACTCCCTGTCCCGGGGAGCGGGGCTGTTATTGGGGAGCGCGGCCTCTTGCTGCTTTGTGGGCCATCTGAGGACCCATATTCCTTCATTGAAAGCCATTCGAAGGTAAAGAAGGGTGCACCGGGCCGTGGGGGGCCGTGCGTAAGGATGGGCTGGCTGCTGAGCCCTCTTCCCCACCGCGATCTCTCCTCTCCCCATGCAAAGGAGCCGACATCCAAAGCTTGTCACCCACGAGGGGTGTTCACGACCCGGAATTCCGGGAACGGCCACCCACAGGGCGGCATGCTCAGGGAGCTGTCTTTGGGGCTCCCAGGCAGTGAGCCTGCGCGAGGTTGCAAAGCGGAGAGCTTGTTGTCCCCCAGGGCTGGCGCCTCCTGCCTCAACTCCGGACCCCATATATTGTCACGGTTTCAGGGCTCCTCCACGCACTTCAGTCCTTTTCCAGCCTTGGAATGCTCCGTTCTCTGCAGGGTCCCCTAAAAGCCGGCCCTTGAGCCCTTGTTCCAAACCAATGGTCGCACGGCAGCCCGGAAAGGAGGTATGAAAAGGATTGTAGCCGGGGGAGCCCCCAAGAAGGTCTTGCACAGGCGACGGGGCGCAGGGAGGTGAGCGGGTGGCCGGCCCGGCCCTGCCCAACCTCTGGCCAGTGTTGTCCGCGCTGCGGCCCCAACGCCTGATGCTCAGCGCGTGAGGACTGAGATGGAGCCGCAGCCGCTGCCCAGCGCGGCCCCAGCCAGACTTCCTTTCGCCCTCGGTGCACTGCAGGCGGGTCCGAGGCGCGGGACCGAGTCTGCGGCATGTGCTCCAGTTCCTGGCCTGACGTCGCCAGCACTCTACAGCCCTGGATCTGCCCCACCGCTGCCTGGAGCGTGCAGCTCCTCAACGGCAAGCTTGCCCTCCTGGACCCAGGCTTCCAAGGAGAGATGGGAGAGGGCGTCCAGATCCCCACTATTCAAAAAATACCTTTTAAAAATTCACGTTATTTCCCGCTACGGCATAAAAAGACCTGTGACCACTTTGTCGGTTTAGGGATCTGTCCTCGTCAGACCCTCTCGATCAAGGCATTTGGATTCCCCACAATTTCTAGGACAGTCGGCCTCCCCCATCCCATCCCAACCCCATGCTAGGTGTGTGTGTGTGTGTGTGTGTGTGTGTGTGTGTGTGTTTGGAGGGGAGCCCCCTCCCCCAATCTACACTCAGACAAATCCCACCACTGGAATAATTCAGGCCTCCAACCCCGCTTCTTGTTGTGAATGATGTTTTCCCTTCTTTTGAGTAAAAGGCTGTGATACATGTTCCAGGCCCTTCCCCCATCTTTCAGGGACACCTGTCTTGGGTCTTCAGGTCTGGGGATGGGAAGGGGGTTCTGTTCTCCTCTCCAGAGTCAGCCTCAGTTTCCAACTCCATTCCGGACCTGGGACCTCTGGCCACTCCTCCTGCCGGCCCTGTGCCCTCAGGGGAGTCCGTCTACTCCCTGCCCCTTTGTGGGAGGCACTCAAACCCCTCCCTCCTCCCAGGAGGGGGCCTAACCCTCCAGACTGGCCAAGGATCTCCTGCAGCTCTGACCACTGGATGGCAGATGGCGGAACTCGCCCTGCGACCTGCCTCCGGTGATGGCCGTGCAGCTGTGGCCAGAGACTGGCAGAGTTCGCCCGGCCAAGGTGCCCTCTGTGCCTCCCCTGAAGCGAAGACCACCCGGCCAAGAGGGCAGGCAGGCCGGGCCCCAGTGCTTCCCTGATCCCCCTGTGCCCAGCTTCCCGTTCTCTCACGAAGCTTTCAATTCCGAATCCCTCCCAATGCCAGCCCTCCCCTCCTGCCCTCGATTTCCTGCCCATCTACCTCCCACTTCTTAGTTTGCTGTTAAAGGGGAACAAAACGTAGGGAACCAAAAAAATAAAAACAGTGGGTCTTTCCCGCTGGGGTCCCGGAGGTCCACTGAGGGAGACAATCCACTGTGGAAGTGGGATGTGGTGGGGCAAACGCCTGAGCTCACAGGAAGAGGCTGGAGTAAGAATATGCGGCACTTCCACATGCACCTCCGGGGTCCTCATGCCGACCCGGGACTTCTGTGCAGCCACAGTCTTGCTAATGGGCCCATTTTACAGACACGGAGACCCAAGCGGGGCGGCTTAACAGCAGAGACTTGAACGGCTGTAAACACTGCCAGCAGCCCCAAGGCTACAGACCGGCCTCGGCTAGAGTGTCCACCTTGACCACGGTCGCCTTCCCAAGCCCCTCGAGGGACTCCTCTGGGCTCCTCTGTCTCCCCTGCTGCACCAGGCGGCTCTAGATGAAAGGAGATGGGGGGTGGGCGGGGGCTACCCCCACCCACAGCAGGGGAGCAGGGGACTCACAGGCTGTGTTGCAGCCACCGGCTCGGCTCTCGCCCCGGTGTGGGATCTCCGTAAAAACCCACCCGTCTCTGGCCTCAATTTTTTCAGGTATGAAGGGTTAGGCTGGCGATTCCAGGGCTTCCTTCGGATCGGGCTATTCTTTTTCTGAAGTCCAGCATCCTAGATTCTTCTTCCCCCGGGGAGCCCGCCTGCTCCGGGGCTATTGGAGCAGCGAGGCTGCGCTTGGCACTTGGGTTTGGTCCGCGGCCGAGAGCCGGGCAGATTGGGGAGCTCCGGTCCCAGGACGGCCTCGGCCCTAAAACCCGCCTGACGCCGGCGCCCTGACTGAGGCGGCTCTCCCAGACCCCATCCCAATGCAGCACCCCATCCCCCGGGGGGCAGACCCGCGACCCCGGAGAATAGGTTGTCAAATCAATTCCGGTGCTGCCTCCACGCCCCGCCCTGGGGGGCTACCCGAGGGGCACGCAAATAATTGTGCATAATTGAGCCCTTTCTAAACGAGTCTTTCTCCTCCCCAGGCACCGGGCTTCACAATTCTCACCCCAAGATGTGCTTTGATTGGAAACGGTTCTGCCGCCCAGAGTGGCAGGCCGGAGGCCTCGGAGCACAAAGACGAATCCAGAGGCAGCCGGCCCACCGCTCAGCCAGCGCCGAAGGACAGAGACAGGACCACCACCTCCTCCCGGTCCGCAGTACCGGATGGAGAGACCCTACAGACAGGTTCAGGGCCATTTCTAAAACTCTAGGAGCCAAACAGTTGCCTCCCAGACGTTCTCAGAGTCCCGACCTCCATGGTCACTCGGGCAGACACACACGCTGCCTTTCTGCCAGGCCACTACAGAACAAAGCACAGGGGCCCGGACCCCCGGCCAGCCCACTCCTGCAACAGCCTCAGGGCCAAGTGATTCTGGGCCCAAGTGCCTGTGGACTTGCTCCCCGGAGCCAGAGCACGCAGACCCCGTTTAACTACCCACAGAAGCAGTGCACCCACCACTTCCCAGTGCTCAGCAGGCTTTCCTGGAAATCCCCCCAACAAACATAGGGCTTACAATTAGCCCTCTTTCTCCAGAATCGCCTTTCTCGTTTCTGGCTGATCTGAAACCACTGGCGACCAATCATATCATCCTGGGATCATTTCTTCAGGCGTCTTTATTTCCAATGCGGACGGGGGAGGTGGGTGTCCTGTCAGGTCCACACCTACTTTGTAGCGCTCCGACAAAAGTAACCGCTCTCAGGAGCACGCCACTTACCACCCACCGCCCCTACCGGATGGGAAAGTATCGAACCTAAGTCTCTTCCCATTTTCACTGAGGTTTCAGCTGCAGAGGAATCGTCTTTGCTTCTCCAGCGGAGGTGTCACCCTTGGGGGGACAAATAGTGGCCACTGGATAACAGCTCCCAGCGAGAGGGGTGGGAGGAGGGGGCGCCTCTGTCGATCGAGGTTAGAAAAGAAAGGAACCTGTGTTGGGCTCCAGCTACCAGGCCGAAAGTGCAGGGCCCAGCTGGGAGGCACAGGCCAGACCAGCGTAGCTTCCGGCACCCTGGCCCGGCCTGCCAGCCAGGCTGCGGAGCCACAGGTTCCGCTGGCTGACGGGCCCTCTGTGCTCCACGCGGGAGGTAGTGTGCATGCAGCCTCAGACCCAGCGACAACGACGAACAGGCTGAGCACTGCCTACTGCAAGAGTCTGCGCTTGCGGACTCTGGGTCGGTGCCCTGGGCCGGGACCGCCTTATTAGGGAGGCCCCCGGTGGAGAGACACCTGTAGCTGCCATGCAGAGACCTTCCAGTATCTTGCAGCTGAAGCTGTCTCTCACCTCCCGTGCCGGCTTCCAGGGCTTCAGAGGCCAACGCAGCCCTTGTGGGCCCGGGGGTCTTGAGGGGACCCATCAGGCCAAGTGGCACAATCTTTGGCGCTGGACTGCAACGACCCTGGCAGGGGACACAGATCCGCTGCAGGGAGATCCGGCCAAAATCGCCGGAACACCAAAAGCAAAGGCTGTGGTGAGCAGGCCTCCTCCAGGCCTGCTGCTCAGAGATGCCCAGTCTGGCGGCCGCTGGGACCCACAGGCAGAGTGCTGGCAGGGAACACGCCCCAGCACCCCGCTGTTTCTTACTACTGCACGCCTGCTGGGCCTGTGGGTCCTGAGAAGCCTTCCCTCCGTGCCACCTGCCCCTCTGGATTTGTAGTTGCAATCCGGCGGAAAAAAGAGACAGTGTTTACGCCTGCCCCTCTCAAACCAGTGACCCCCTTCTCTCTCCTTCCCAGGCTGGGCTCACCAACTCACCCCCTCTCCTACCGTCACCTCCCAAGTCCCAGCCCCAACCGAGGCGAGCTAAGGAGAGGGGCCTGAGAACCCTAGTCTGAGGCCCGGCGCCCTCAAGTTCTCTGCTCCACGGCTCAGGTCTGTGGGGCCCGGTGTAGTCCACACTCTCCCAGCCGGGAGCCCCAAGCTCGCTTCACCCCCGCGGAGGTGCACTTGCTTCCCTTCCGTGCAAAGATATAGACACGAAGGAAGAAACACGTAAAGGGGGAGGGAGAGAAATAAAGAAAGGAGGTAGGAAGGAAGGCCGGCCAGAATGGAATGGACTAGCACTCCGGTGGAACAATTCTTGCTTCACCCCCAGCTCAGCCCTCCACCAGGAGCTGGTCTGGTCTCCGCCTCCAAGACCCTGGTCCTGTAGCCAGCAGGAGCTAAGGCCACCCCGGCGGGCTCCCCAAGGGGCCCTGGCACTGCCGGAGAGGCTGGGGCGGTCCCTGCGGGCCAGCTCCAGCGCCCGCTCCGCGCTCGGGCCCAGGCCCCGGGGCGGCCCTGGGCTCCCCGCTGCGCACTGCGGCCTCACCTTCGGGAAAGACGGCGCGCATTTTCAGGTAGCTCGTGGTGAGTCGGATGATGGACGCCTTATCCAGCTGCGAAGTGATGGCTGACGGCAGCGGCAGCAGCTTGGCCAGCTCATAAAACTCGCCATTTTCCTTCTCCCTCCTGGTCTTGGCCGCATTCTTGGATTTCTCCTTCATTGCGCCTCGGCTCCGGGCATATTAGACCCGGGCGTGCTCCAGGCCCGCGGAGCCCCGCTCCCGCTACAGGGGTGGCAATGGGGGAAGGGGGCGCCGGGTGAGCCGGGGGCGCCCGCCGCGGGCAGGTGCGCGGGGCCGGACTGGGGCACCGGGACGCTTCCCTGCAGCTGCTGCTCCGCGCAGCCGGCCCGGGCGCAGCCTCCTCCGGGCTGGACTATCCCGCGGCCACCAGAGCGCCTACTTGCCGCTGGTTTCCCGCTCGTCCTTCGTTCCTGTGTTCTCCCGCGCCTTGGCTTTGCGCGGGGGCCGGCGAGGGGCCGGCGGGGAGGCGGCGGCGCTGTTTAGTCCTTAGCCGGGGGCTCGTACCCGCGGCCCCGAGGCCCCTCCGGGCTGGAGGGCGGCGTGGGCGGCGGCGGCCGCGGAGCCATGGGGTGGGAGGGGATCGGAGGGGAGCCGGCAGCACGCGGCTGGGGCCGGGCCCAGCGCGCGCTCCTGCGTCTCCCTGGCGTGTCGCTGGTGCCCGGGGACGCGGCTCTCGGAGCCCGAGAGCTGTCGGGAGGCGCAGCAGCTCCGCGGCCCACGTGCGCCCCAGCGGCGTTTGTTTATGGCGGACCCGCCTTCGGGCGGAGCACTCGGCCGCCGGGCCGGGGCGGGGGGGCGGGGGGAGGGACCGCGGCGCGGGCGGGGGTGGCGAGCCTCGCCTCCCGACCCCGCCGCGGCCCGGGAGTCGCAGGCGCGCCTCCGCCTCGCCGCCTCCAGGGACCCTCCCAGGAGCGGCGGCGCGAGCCCGGGCTCGAGGGAGTGGCGGTGAGTGCGCTCGGCGCGCCGCCGGGACCCGCTGCCGCCAGCAGGTCGCGGGACTTGGGCGCTCCGAAGGGCGGGCGGAGGAGGGAGGGATGGCGAGGCCGTGTGGCTCCAGGGCCCGGGAGGCGGCCAGACCCGCGGGGCCCGCTCCTCCGAGCCTGCACGGGGCCCGCGCGCTCGCCCATCACACTTGGCAAGGCGCAGGAGTCGGATGCGGGGCGGCCAGGACAGGGGACCCCTCCACCCCGGCCCCCGCCCCGGGCCTCCTTCCCAGGAAAGGGCGCGGGAAAGACTCGGACGTGACCCTTGTGCCCTTTCGATCCTGGAAACCCGGGAGCGAAAGGAGGTTGGCGCCTTACCCGGTGGCCGCGGGAACTCGGCGGCCGGACCGAGGGAGGCACCCGGGGAGCTGAGCCGACTGGCCGGGCCTCGCCCAAGGCGGCGCTGGGGACGCGGCCCACAGCCTGGACTCCCATAGGTCGAACCAGCGCAGCCAGATTTGGGGGGGAATCGGGGCCGGGGCGGGCGCTTCAGGTGCAGGGTCGCCGAGCGAGGATGATAGGGGGCCAAGGCGACGGGTCAGGACGCAGTTGGAATAGGGAGACGCAATTGTAGAAGCGGCTATAGGGTGTCCCGGCGGCCCCCCACCCCCAGGGCCACACTGGACCGCAAGAGTCCTCCTGAACAGCCCCCCGCCCCTCCTCGCGCCTGCAACCCGGGGGTAGGGGCCCCCTTACTACCCGGACGCCCAGTCGCATGAACCCCCACTCCTTCTAGAAGTCTGATCCCTCCAGCTGCCGTGCAGACGCGCTCGCCGGGAGGCCGACAGCTTCCCGGGCGCGCAGGGTCTGAGGGCAACCGCAGTGGCCGCGAGGCACGGAGTCTTGGGGAGGGGGGTCCCTCGGCCGTTTGCCGCAGGCTGTAGGAATGGGGGGAGCGGCTTCTGATGTGGAGCCCGGAGGTGAGGCTGCGGCCAGCTGGCCCTGCAGGTCTTAGGGTCACCTCACCCAGTCCCAGCAAAGAGAGGACCCCCCCACCCTCGCGCACTCAGCGCGCCACAACGGCGCCGCACCCGTCTCGTTCCCCGCGCCGGGAGCGCCCGGCCCACGACCCACTTTTCCGTAGCAGGCGCCCCGATCTTTTCCAAGGATTCCTCTGAAGGTCAGACGTCCGACGGCGGTTGGAGGTGTCGTGCGCACTCCCTCGGTGGGGAGGACAGTGCAGACCCAGCTGGGCCGCTACCCGCCCCGCACCCTGCCCAACCTTCAGCCGGGGCCTTGGCTCGCAGAGCTGGCTGGTGCTCCGAAACCACGAAGGGAAACCACGAAGGCGCGCAAGCTTCGAAGTGGGTGGCTCTCCACCAACCGCCAGGAACGCCGCGGAGCCGGCGCTTCCTTTGGGGGTTTCGGAAGCAGGAGCCTTTTCCCGTTTCCAGCCGCAAAGGTACGCGGTACCCACAGGCAGCGCCGCGGGCGCGCCTCCCGCTCCGAGTCCCGCGGGGGGCTGCGGTGACCGCGGTCGGCCCCGGGCTCCCAGAGGGAAGGGACTGCCGGCCGGGCCCCGCCGCAGCGCGCGCACCGCCCTCGAGTGCGCCTCGGCGCCTCCCAGGCTTCGGGAGGATTTAACGCTCCTTCACCCCCACGATTTCCGATCCCCAATTATGGACTCGGAAGAATTCCTCCCGGGCTTGAAGGGGATTACGCAGATCGCAGCAGCATGGCTCTAAGTGCAAGTGGGAGAAACTCGACAGGGAACAGGAACAGAAACTCTTCTCAAACCGAATTTCCCGAGATTTTAGGGAAAGCTTACTTGAGTCTCGCTACCGGCTTTTCACAGTGGCAGCCGCTGTTTTCGCTTTGGCAACGGCCGGCTGGAAGCGCGTGGTTTGAGAGGGAGCAACACGGCGCGTTTGGAGACGCGCAGAGAGGTGGTGGAGGGCACTTTCAGGCCCAAAGACGCCCCAGTGGGCACTGCGTACCCTCCCCCAACACATCCACTGAACACGCGTGCGCGCGCGGCGCTGGCCTGGTCTCTCCCAGGGCACCACGGAAAGCACCCAAAGGCCTTGGGCGCAGCCCTTGAAGTTTCCCAGGTTGGCAGGGTGGTGATGTCTGTGTAAGGAGTGAAGTGAAATACCCTCTGCCCTGCGCCTGGTGAGGGCCATACCTGGCTCTCTGCCTCCTAGCTGCAGGACACTTAGGACAGACATCCCTTCCCAAGCTCTGTGTAGACAGGGGAACGCACTAAACACGTGCCATTTGGAGTGCCCTGGAGGATCGGGGCACCTGCTGCGTGTCCCTCGCTCTTGGGCTTTGGTGCGGGGAGCACCTCCCTCCTGGTCTATGCTCTGGGCCTAAAGCAGAGCGCCTTGCCCAGAGCATCCAGACTGGCCTTTGCAGGCCCAGGACAGAGGGTCGTGGGCATCACCCAGGACCCGGGGTTCCCCTGCGTGGCCCGGAGGGAGCCCGCAGAATCTGGAATGATGGAAAGCTGAGGGCTGGAGGAGGACAGGTGGGAAGAGGGGTCTGAGACAATGAGGCAGCGACCTTCGAGCTTACGGCTCACTTATGGGGCGCCCCCCCAGCATGTCCTGCTGCGCGCTGGGGAGCACCCAGAGGCGCCCCAATGCGCCGCCGCATGTCCCCCACCTCCTAGAAATTTTCCATGAGGAAACTGATCTGGAAGGAATTGAGGCCCCAAGAGGAAAGGGGCGGGCCCAGGCCGCCTCACATCTGCTCGGATTTTCCACTTCAGATGCTCCGCAACTGTTGTCCCGCGGGCGGGCGAGCCGCCTACCTGAGGCCCATCCCCCGCGGAAACCGGCTTTCGCGTGAGATCAAGGGGGGGCCGGCGCAGATGTGCCCCCCACCGGGGACGGGGTCACCCCGCGAGGCTGCTGCCGGGGCGCAAGGGGAGAAGAGACGTTGCCACTAAGGAGGTGGGGGCTGCAGAGAGGACTGCTCCCACTCCTAGCACGATTTAGGGGAGGGGGTTTAGGACCCCTGACGTGGTGTTTAGGGAGAATTTCGAGGCAACAGACAAGCCAGGACTGCTGGGCTTTGAATCCGTGGGCTTGTAAGCCCCGGTCTACGCAGGCAATTAGCCGGAAACGGTTCCTGCAGAAATCCCGCTGGCGCGCAGTAGCACGTCTATGACTGTCACGGCTGGGAGCCCTCTTGAGTCTCAATGTTTCGCTTCTTTCCTCGTGCAAGCCCATGGGGATACCTCGCCAAGTTGTCCTAGGGTCACGGAGACCCCAGGAAGGATCAGACAAGGACGATATGGCTGCTTTTTGTTCAAAGTAGCTAGAGGTATCCAGCGCAGCCCCGTAGCGATTTGTTCCTGGGGAGGTCAAGGCAGCCACCGGCTCTGCGCACTCGTGCCAAGTCGTAGACGGAGGGCAGTTGCCTTTTTGTCCTGTTTTTAATAAATAACGTCACTGGACGTGGCTACATGGGAGAAAGCGTTTGCTTTGAGGTCGGTCGGAGGGCGTCTCTCTGGTCCGATTACAGGGCAGAGTCCCCTTCCCGCATTGGCTCCCCGGACCCTTCCACTCCGGAGCCAGGGTGCCCCCCATTCGGCCCCGGGTGGGGCGGGCAAGGGAAGGGGGCGCCCCTGCCCCAGCCGAGTCTGATCTCTGGGGTTCTAAGAGCGCTCCGTGCTGCTCCCGGGACTTGGTCTTCCACACGCTTCGGGGTCCGCGGTTAGGGGGTCGAGGCGGCGGGTGGCGGCATTGCTTCCTGTCCAAGGAGCAGAATAGCTGCTGCCTACTTCGCTCGTCCCTCGACGACGCAAAAACCGTTAGTGCCACTGGTCGCGACAGTTTCTGAGCGAGGGCCCGGGAGCCACCGAAGCCGCGCCTGGCGCGGGTCACCGGCGGCGGCACGTTTCTGCTGGTCTCACCCGGGGGTGAGAGGGTAGCCCTCTCCGCTGCTTTTGGCCCCACTTTCTCCCCCATCTCTGAGAAGGTGCCGGGACTTGGGCGCGCCCCTCCCAAGTGCGCAAAGACGCCCAGGGTCCTGCGGGGAGGACAGGGATCCCGCCCGGGCAGCGCCGAGCGCTCAGAATCCGCGTCCCGGGGCGGCCGGAGCAGAAGGGAGCGCCCGTCCCGCGCCAGCGCCCCCCACCCTTGTGCGCCCCCGCTCTCCTCTCCTGGAGGACTCTCAGCCCAGCCTGCGGAGACGCGGCCGCAAAATCCCGGCTCCGGGAGAGGCCGCCCGCCCCTTTCCTCCCCGGCCCGGCCGCGCTTGTCGCCTCCAGCGAGCCCGCGCTCGCGGCGGGGCGCGCACGAGCCGGGGAGCCCCGCTCTCCTGCGCGCTGAAATGCCCCCGTGGTTTTATCCGTCACACGTGGCCTCGAAAGCTGCAAACCCACGAGTTCATTAAGGCGGCGCTGAAACCGCCTTTCCAAAACATCGACCGAAAGTTTCCTTTGAAGAACAAAACCAAACCTATCCACGAGACGAATATTTCTGCACATCAGTGCAAACACAAACACGATGACTTACTTTTTTTTTTCCTAGCAGCTAATCAGAGTAACAAGCAGCCCTGAATCTCAGGCTGACTATCACATGGAGCTATTATAGCGCGCGCTTTAAAGACACAAACTCGTTTGATTTAATTCATAGACGGGAGCAATTTGTGAGCAAAGCGGACAGTGGGGACTTTCTCCCGAATCTGAACAGATTTGTGGAAAGAGGCACGCGAATTCCGTGGAGGTTTCGCAGAGAAAGGCTCGGCCAGGCCGGCGGGCTGCAGTGGCCCCGTCCAGCCCGGCCTGCGAGCGCGCCGCTGGGCCGCCTCGGGCGTGCGCACCTTCCCGCTTCGTGCGCAAAATGCACGATATATAATGTGCTTTTGTGCGAAGGCCGACGTGCAAGGCGGGTTTCCCGAGGTCTGTGGCTCGGGAACACGCTCCCTAGTGGGAGGGGAAGAAGGCGATGCCCGCCGCAGGGCCGCCCCGCGTCAGAGGCTCTGAGCGCGCCGACACCGGACTTGAGATCCGAGCGGCGGCGGGGCTCAGGGAACGCCGGCGCATCCGACAGCACGAGAGGGGTCGTCAGTCCGCACGGGGGTGGGGGGCGCAGTGCACGGGGCAGGGGAGGCTCCAGAGCACACGGACTCAGTGCACTCGGGGGCGGGTTCTGGGGGCTCCTGTGCAGGTCGGGAGGGTGTGCGTGACGCTCACCTGCGTGCCTGGGTCTGTACGGACCTCGCGTCCCCCTCCCCAAACCCCGTCCCTGGTCCTCAGCTTCGCTCCCCCTCCCCCCAATGTTTTCCAATTGGGAGGTAGGGACCAGAGTGACTGGTTTGTATCTTTAAACTATTGGGGACCACGTGGGGCGGGAGGGAGGGAGCGGGAGCCGGTGCCTGTGGTTTTGGGGGAGGGGGGGGGTCTGTTGTGAATTAGAGGCTGGTGATTTCACTTGGGCACCTCCAAAGCCCCCGGAGCCCCTCAGCACGCGCTCACGTAGACAGCCCGGATCCCGAATGGAAGTTTCGCGCTAGCGGCTTAGCGACCTGCGGTGGTGGTGGGGACCCGGAGTGGCCCTCGATCGGGGGAGCAGACCCAACCCCCCTCCATCGTCCCTCGCCCCCTTCAAGTGCCCAGGGACAGAATTCCTTCCAGGCGCCAGAGCAAACACCCCGATGGAGAAGGCACGGGGTAGAGCACATTTTCGTATACAACGAAAGACTTTTTAAATGAGCACTTCTCAATTCAAGGCTATTTTCCCTGGCAAAGGCATCCGTTAGCTGATAAGCCACAGGGTCCATTTACACTGCGCGGTGTAGGAATCATTGCAGCCCTGACTCCAGCTCCGTCTTCATTTTGTGGAGGGCGGGAACAAAATAACCTCGGTTGCTGCGCCCTCGGTCTTTGCGCCCGGCGGTGCCAAAGATAGAACATTGTGTCCACGAAAAAATTCTCTGTGCTGCTCTCCCCGAAGCTGTTGAACCAGGGGGGTGAGGCGTTGGGCGCCTTCCTGGAGAGACGCGCGGGGAACTTTCGCGTCGCTTTCCTCAGGACAGGAAGGGTGGCCAGGGTGCAAGTGAGCACCAGGCTGGAGTCGCGCTTGCGACCCCGAGGTGGCAGCCAATGAAACGGCTTTATTGTGGCGGTGTAGGAAACCTCGTTTCAATCTTGCCTTTCATTTTGGAGAGTTCCTACCAATTGCCACCAGGCCCTGCGCTGGGTATGAGGGCGACAGAGAGGTGGATACTTGGAAATCTAACTTTTGAGTAAATACAGGGCCGGCATAAGACGAAAGAAAACCCAGAGGCAAACGCAGTCCGGTGACAGACAAGACACTGACTGCTCTGGGTGAGGCAACAGGCACCATGGCCCACTCATGTCCAAGGCCTGGACACTTGTGCACTCAAAGTTACAGCCTCAAATATATTTTAAGCACTTTAAACAAGGCATTTGCTTTACTTTCTGGATAGTTGGGGGCCAGGCAGGAAACTGAACAGCACCATGCCCCCCTACCCCACCCAGGCACAAATAATTTTAGTGTTTATTGAACTCTCCTTAAGGTAATTTGCCAGAAAATACCTGCCTGTGTAGGCACCGTGCAGGGTGCTCCCTTGGAAGCTAATTGACTTATTTATATTTCTGTTTAGCCTGATGCCGAGGCCGTCATTTCTGGAGGAACTGTCAACTCTGACAAATGAAGGGAAGGAGCAAGCCAGCAGCGCTACACCTGCAAAAACGGTTGGAATTCCAGGGCCCACCCCGCCCCTCTGCTCTTGGAGAGAGCTGTGCTTGGACCCCACTGGACTGTTTCAGATCCAGCAGTTGAGTTTTCTGAAAGTGAGTCCCAGAAGTGGAAATTCACGCCCCGTGTCTTGCACAAACATTTTAATATCTGCGGGGCCTGGATTGAGCCAGGAGGCAGGGATCCCTCTAGCCCTAGACATAGCAGATCCTGTACGGGATGAAAACCTCCCGACGAGGCTAGAAAGGCGATCATTTAGACACACAGAGAACATTTTTAGCTTGCCGTAAAGAAAAAAAAAGAAGGAGGTTCCAGATGAAGTTAGAACATTTGTATTTTACAAAATCCCTTGAACATTATTTCGCAGTGAATGCAGTTTTCTAGTGACGTGTGTTGATCTGAATTTCTCAGTGACCCTCTGCAGGTGTAAATCGTGAGATTCACGCTCAGCGAGGATGACTGATGGATCTTGTAGGCAGCCATGCTTTAAAGCTGATTTGCTGTGTTGGCCGTGGAAGCTGCTTCACTTTCGATGCTTTATGGGATGGCTGTCAAGAGAACCTGGAGTAAAATTTCTCAGGAGTGTCTCTGAAAGCATTCTTCATAATTAAAAAGTGATTCATAGAAATCACCCGAAAAATTATGGCGAGTTATGATCCAGCATGTTGTTAGGCCATGTGGAATAAATAAAATCATTAAGGTCTGGCTGAGTAATGCCGCCCACAGCCTTCCTCTGACCAGGCCCGCAGGACCTGCGTGCTATAGCCTCATAGATGTGCAGCACAGGACATCTGATTTCTCTCCAGCTATTGTCTATACTGATCATTCAAAACCTCCCGTTAAAGACTCCTGACTAGGATAGTTCAAGAGGCGGGTAAGGTAACATGAAAAGGAGTGTCTTTAAAAACCTTAGGATTTTTTTTTTCTTTTTAGGGGAAATAAAAAATGTAGAAACCACACATGACAGAGTCTGAAAGACAGAAGAACCCACTGGAACATAGACCTCCCTGGTTACAGGCCAACTGAGCTTCAACAGGTGTTTTGGCCCCTGGGTGAAATTCTCAAGACAAAAGCCACCCTTGCTCTGCAGGGAAAAGCGGTACCTGGAGGTCCTAAGGTGTTAGCAATGCAAAGCCCAGCACCTGCTAGTTATGTGGGTGCGCACGGCTGCTTCCTCTTCCCGGTAGAGAAATAGGGCAGGGCTCATTGAGGCTTCTTCGTGGCCTGCACTGGGAAGGTAACTTCTGAAGACGTTGGGTTTACAGTCTAACTTTCCTTGGGCATTGCAGGACTATGAAAACCTGTGCCAGTTGCTAATATTTATATGGAGAATTGTCATGTAATAGGGCAGTTGACTTAAGAAATGATCCAAATGGGAGCAGCTGCATGCACTTGCTAAAATATACTCCCAATTGCCAGTGGGTGCACGGTCACTCAGATGAGCTGTGGCATGACTTACTCAGTCATGTCAGACCTCTTGACAGTCAATGGATTCAGGGGCCTGTGTGATGAGTCACCTGGCAGGTGACGGTGGCTAAAACAAACAGACGGAGGGCTGCATGTTCCAGGCACTCATTCACGATCACTGTAGCGCTGGATTAATTTAGAGCGCAGCTTGCATTTTACCCACCCAAAGGAATGCAGGTCTTTGAATGGGGGAGTCCTCACAAACTCCTACTTGCACAAACACTGTTACTCATTCAAGAAACATTTGTGGGGTGGCTCGGTGTGCCAGGCCACCTGCCACACATTTGCATGACAAACATGAGTTCCTGCCACTGAGGCGGTCTCAGTCCTGATAAGGACTTTGAGAGCCTGGCCTGCAAATGTGTTTCAAAGGCCTTAGAAATGTTCACAGCTTCTGAACCACTAATTCTATTTCTGATTATTTGTCCAATCGAAATCGTTTCTATTATAATATGAAGAAAGCCTCCCCCTCCATGAGTATTTGTGTAATGGTTAAGGCTGAAAACTTTGGTATCAAGTCTAGGTTTGACTTCTCTTTAACCTTAATTTTTGCTATCTGTACAACTGGATGATAACTACCTCTTGAAGAGGTTATAAGTGTTAACTAAAAACTGAATGACAAGCATAGCAAATATCAAGGGCCTGGCATACTGCCTGGGAGAAGGAAGTATTCAATAAACTGTAGTTATTATCACTGACAATATCATCACAGCATTATGGGTAATAGAAAGCCTTGGAATATTAATATTTCTTATACCAGACTATCCTAAATGGGTGGGAGTTGATAAATTAAGCTGTTGATATATATATATATATATATATATATATATATATATATATTTCCGATGAAAAGTTATACAGCTATTTAAAGAGACAGTACAAGTTTAAAGAGATCGTACAAGATCCTACACCATGGTATGAACAAATACCTTCCTAGAATACAGATCCGGGAGAGCTGGCAATCATGTTTTCCGGACTCCCTTGCAGCTAGGGGTCCTGAAATGACTTAAGTGTAGGCAATTCAATGCACTTATTTGAGGAGTAAAGTGGAAGTCATACTTCTGTGGCCTCTGTGATTTCTGCTGGTAGGCATGATGTATGTGTGTGGGGGGGGGGCAGTGTTAGGAGAGGTCCCAAAGGCACTGCTCTGAAGCCGACAGTTCCAGCAGTAGTTCCAATCTCTGGATCACTGTTAACGAGGGGTTCAGCAGCCTCCTGACCCCTCACCATTCTGACTGGCTGTCCAGCAGCTGCCCTGGCCGTTTAGTTCTACAGTGTTGTTGTCCATCCCTGGAGATCCAGCCAAGAGCCTCTTCTCCAGTTCTTCCAACAGTTTGGGAAGCACCAAAGTCCTCCCATTAAGCTGACTGCTTAAAATAGTTCAAGCAACTTCTGTTAGTGGCAACCAAAGTCTGACTGATGTACATTGGAAATCGTGCCAATACTATAAAATTTTGCATGTTGTGTGATCACAGTCAAGTAAAACAACAATAAAACTATATGGAGAAAAGTACCAGAAGGATATTCTTCAAAGTGTATCACTATCAACACTTTGGGTAGTAAATCTATGAATGATTGTGCAATTTACTTTGAGTCCATTTTTTCTGTTTTTAAAAAATCTTTATTGAGATATAATTAAATACCATATATCCACCCACTTAAAGTGGACTAGTCAATGACTTTTTAGTATATTCACAGATATGGGCAATGATCATTATGGTCAGTTTCAGAAGCTTTCCATCCTCTCAAAAAGAAACCCCATTAGCTATTAACTCCCTATCTTTCATCTCTACCACCAAGCCATAAGTCACCACTAATCTAAGGTTCATCTCTATGGATTTACCTATCCTGGAATTTCATATGCATCAAATCATGTGGTGTGTGGTCTTCTGTGTCTAGTTTATTTCACTTAGTATAATGTCTCCACAGCTCATCCATGCTGTGCTGTATAATTTATCAGTACTTCATTTCTTTTTATGGCTGAATAATATTTCATCATTATGAATAGACCACATTGTGTTTATCTATTTATCCATTGATGAACATTTGAGTTATTTCCACCTTTTGACTACTATGAATAATGCTGCTATGTCCCTCTAACTTCTTTTTTGTCATGTAGCAATTTAAATAAAAATTTAGTAGATTTTACAACAAGAAAAACCTAGCCTGGGTTGTACTCAGCTGGTACTTTGAACCTGGTGTTAAGAAGAGAACAAGATTGTAGATTTCATCCTTGGGTTGACCGGTTAGCTTAGTGCACATTAAACCTCTGTTCCAAGCCAGATTTATAGGCTCTGTCTGTATCCCCACAACCAGTCTACGAGCGGTGCTCTTGGTCACCAGAAGACTGGAAAGAGAGACTGTAACTCGTGTCCTCTACTTAGAAAACGGTTCTACAGCCAGGTCGGGCTGATGGTGGCAATCTTGACTTAAGTCCTGAGATTTGACATTTGGTACTTTCACTTTAAAAATTATATCTACTAGGGTGCTGGAAACACTCTATATTTTGATTTGGGTAGCAATTACATGGGATTCATGTGGAAAACTCATCAAGCTGTGTACTTAAGACTTGTGTGTGTGATTATATTTAACTGTATGAAAGTTACACATCAATTTAAAGGAAGAAATTATAACCACTGGTTTCCCTCATCACTCCCTTCCACACTCCCATTCCACCTGTGGTTTCTCTCTTTCTGACCATTTCTGAATGACCACAGGTTCATACCACACAGCTGGGAAGGGACAGAGATGGAATTTAATCCAGATCTTCAACTGGGTGTGAAGTGCTGCTTTCACCAGGAACTCTTCCAATGCCTAGAAGCTACATGGTTTTTGAGATCTGGCCCCAAACCACATGACCCGTGAATACTGGGGCTGGCCTAGGAGGGCAGATCTCCTGGTTCTAGGGCACATGTTCTCTGTCTCCTGCACCTCTCTACCCCCCAGCACCCAGCATTGTACCAGGCACATAGTGGATGGCTAATATTTGTTGAGTCAATGTGACCAGAGCAGGGTTATCACATGGTAATTACAGCCTGCCCATCTGGCAATTGCTGAAAAAATCAAGGCAGGAAACAATTATTTTTTCTCATAGCACCACCAATGGGTGTCATTCTGCCACAACTGCATGGAAAGTTTCCACCGGAGATATCAGAACTTTCTGGCAAGCCCCTCCAAGTGTTAATTTTAGCTTTTAATGACTGATGCCCTTGTACAAGGTAATGGGTCAGGAGTGGCATGAACCAAAGCCAAGGTTGCTCTCTGACAGGTTTTCTTGCCTGTAGGGTACTCGGTAACTAATTCGTTTTGTAGAGACTTGCTACTCATAGATTTACTTGGAGAGAATGTTCACTTTTATGAGTCTAGTCTGAGAATTGTGAGCTCTTCCTTAAACATATTAGCAAGCTATCCTATCAATCAAATTTTCCCAGAGTTCCTGCATTAAGCATGAGTTCGACCCACAATGTCAAATGCTAAAAGACTACAGGAATAACCATAAAAATAAACAAAATACTCGTGCGTCTGTAGATAGTCTGTGTTGAAAGATGCAGAGGTTGACTATCAATTACTTGGATTAAGGAAGTGTACAAATGCATCACAGAGGTGTCCATGCCTACCAGTTTTCCTCCTGTGTCCTGGTAGAAAATGAGGAAGTTCCATGATGGGGGTGAACCCCCTGTGTAGGTAGGAACAGTAGCTCAGCTGCCATTTGCAGCTGCCCTGAGGTCACTGGGGACAAAACTGTCCAGCAGAGCACAGATTCATGATTCACGAGAGGATCTGTGTACCTTCCCAAGGGTCTGCGCTCCTTACATGACCAGCTCCCAGGGGCCTCTGACTCGTGCATTTGACTTTGTGCTGTGTGCATTCATACACTGTGCTACACTTGATCTTAGCCTAAAGGCCAAGAAGCGACATTCTTCATACACAGTACACAACCCATCATGCCTGGCCTCAGATGCTTAAGTTGACAGACCATTTTGACCTGTTGTTTGGTGGCGCATCCTGCTCGCCCACAGTACAGCTTTAACGTGTGGCATTCTCTGCCTGTTCAGTGCTTGCTCAAAGTTAGCACAACTCTTTGAATATTTTATTGCATCCTTCCATAATTAATTTAGAAAAAATTAGGGGGAAATGAGGAAAAGAAATCATAGACCTCATGAATGCAATACAATAGAGTCAGCAATCATTAGATTTTGTGACAGTGTGGGTCTGTAGACTCAACCAGACACCATAAGAAATTAAACTGCCCAACTGTGGATCCAGTTGTGAAGGAAAAGAACAATAGGAGAGAGCATGTATAAAATGCTGGAAATACAACATTAGAAATATATCTAAGGGTCAACAAACAGTTGACAAGGAAAATTTTTATCTCCATAGAAATATTTTGACTAATAACAGCAAAGGGAGGATAGAATTAGGATCTACCATTTTGTCAACCTCTGATGAAATGATGGATTTCGTCACTGGTCATCTGAGGCAGTTCTGGGAGTCCTTTTTCGTGAGTGTCTTTAGTTGTGCTGTCGTGGCTGCCTCCACGTCCGGAATCCATTCAAAACGTTTACCTTTCACGGTCATTTTGATTTGTGGGGAGAGCCAGAAGTCACACAGTGCCAGATCCGGTGGGTAAGGTGGATGAGGGCACACCACAGTGTTTTTATTTGACAGAATTGGCCGTACCAGGAGCCATGTGTGACGCGGAGCACTGTCGTGATGGAAGATGAAACCGCTGGCTCATCTCTCAGACACTCACGAAAGAGGACCTTCCAGAACCGCCTCACAAAGTGGCCAGAATGAGAGAAAAAGTGCTTTCGAAGCAAGGGGGAGTATTTTGAAGGGGGTTAATGACAACATGCCTTCTACTATAATAAAAAAAATTTTATTTAGACATTCACCATGTTGTTGTTTTTTATCACAACTTGTATGTGCAACCTCTTCGATCCCACCCTCCTAATGAGGAAGCGTCGCCGTCTACCCCATAGGTTGCTGTGAAGAGTAAATTAGATGGTGTATGTGGAAGAACATATTCCTGGACACAGGGTGGGCACTTAATGCATTTCAGGTCACCTATAAAATTGGAATCACAAGTGATCTTCTCCAGCAATAGCCCGGACCAGCCTTGCGTTTGATAACTCATTCTCCACTTTAGTAGCATCTTCCTGTGCTTGCCTATGGGTGACTTGCTCTGAAAAAATGCTAAAACACATGGACAAATCAAACAGTGCTTAAGGCACAACCTCCTTCCAGCACTGTTAGCGTTTTGAGCAGGGTCAAGTCCACAGGAAGTAAATGATAATTGTAGAATTTGGGACATTGACCTAGTTATCTAGCCAGGTCAGCAGGGGAAGAATATTGGGGTTCTCAGCTTTTCTGCCCCCCCCCGAAATCACACCGAGTGTTCAGCAGCCACTTGCTTAATCTGACAATAGAGACAGCTACATTTGGGGAAAGGCCTACAATTATTCCTGAAATAACATGATACAAAATCCCCTTACATATGACCCCCGGCTGAAAAAACAAACAACCTACTGCACACTCACGTTTACTTAAATTGCTGAACAGAGTTGTTCTCTGCTTGGGTTATAATGAGGAGTGAGTTTTC
The DNA here is from genome assembly GCA_004027555.1 of Craseonycteris thonglongyai. Classification (NCBI taxonomy): domain Eukaryota; kingdom Metazoa; phylum Chordata; class Mammalia; order Chiroptera; family Craseonycteridae; genus Craseonycteris; species Craseonycteris thonglongyai. The sequence goes on from PVKE010002858.1 coordinate 55,438, forward strand.
CAAAGGGGTGATTTATGAGCCTTTCACAAATGGGTTTTAAATGGGGGGACTGACAGTTTCATTCCAGCTATGGCTGGGTTGGGGGCCCTTTGGCTCCAAGGACCCCAAATGAGCTGGTGGAGGCAGCGGGGAGGCTGGGTGGACAAATCCCACTACCCCCCGCAGGGGGTGGGGCACATGGCTGGTCCTCTCAGCAATTCTAGATTATTCATTTTTGTTTCTGTCAAGAAGGAAATAGCACACGTTGACATGGAGAGTGAGGTGGGATCCCTCTTGTGCACCAGAAATGGGAACATGAGCATTTGTTTCCTGTCTGTGATTCTCTGTCCATAGAACTGTTTGGTGTGACGTTAGAATTTCACCAAGCCCCCCAACTCCCCCCCTCTACTCTACATTCTAACCGGGAGAGTGAGGATGGCAGACTTGGTTGGAAAATGGTCTCCCAAAGACGTGTCCAGGCCCTAATCCCTGGAATCTGTGCATGTGACCAAGAGACAGAGAAGGGGGAGGGCTCAGAGCAGTCTCCATAGTTGTATGTCATCAGTTTTCTACATAGTTTCGTTCCACACAGGTGGGCGCAGGGCCGTGAAGGGCGGGAACCCGGCCAGGAGGCCTCTTGCATGGGAAGCTCACCCCCGTTAAGCATATAGGTCCGCACAGGCTGGAACTGGGACTCAACCCTTGGACCCCAGGACTGCAAGATGAGCGCTCAACCCGCTGAGCCATCTGGCTTCCCCACCACCACAGTCCTTGAGAGAGGGAGGCAGGAGAAAACCAGGCAGCTACACAGAGGACAAGGGTTGTGAAGATGGACACAGAGAGTGTCGTGACATAGTGATGCAGCCACAAGCCAAAAGGGACATCCAAGGTAGCCAGGAGCTGCCAGGAGCTGCCAGAGGCAGGAAGGTTCTCCCTGGGAACCCCAGGAGGGAACACAGTCCTGCCAACAGCCTGATCCCAGACTCCTGGCTTCCTGAACTGTGAGAGAATACATTTCTGTTGTTTGAAGCCACCCAGTTTGTGGTCATTTGTCACAGCAGCCCTGGGAAATGGAGGAGCACGGTCTCTAACGTCCATCCCAGGGAATCAATGAGCTTGGAGTCTCTACTCCCGTGCACAGCCCCTCAGCACTCGGCTAGGCCTGTGGCTGGGACAAGGCTGTCCGGTAGCCTAGACAACAGCCCCTGCTGCTAAGCGTGTGCACTGCTACTTTTGGGGGAGGTGGTGGTTCAATTCCAAGGAAACCAGAGTTAGGGAGAAAAAGAAGCGAGGCCAAGAAGGAGACAAGGACATACAAGGTGCTGCATGAGCCAGCTGGCCACAGGCGGCCGGGGAGCATGGCTGTGTGGCCGTGGGAGGCGTCTCAGGAGAGGCCGGATTTAAGCACTGCTGCTCGGAACAGGCTGGGGCAGGAGGCCGGGGGAGAAGATCTACTGGTTCCTTCCTCTGTCTCTCCTGGGCAAAGAGTACTCCGTCCTCCTAGACTGTGGTTCCCAGCAGTCGCTAGAACCTTCATGGCTCAGGTCAAGGGGATGCTCAAGCTGCCTTGGGAGGTTGGGGAGCCATGTAAACTGAGTCAGGCATCGCGGAGGCTCCCGGCTGGTGACCACTGTCAGCTTCCTCTTGCTTCATGGACTTCCAGAAATGGGGCGACCCGAAGGCTCATTTGGCCCAAGTCACACGCTGCCGGGGTCCTCCCACTCGCGCGCCCAGGACTCTGCTCAGGTGTTGGTCATCAGTTTCCCACTCCTTCCTTTCCCTCTTCAGCTCCGCTGCTGGTCACCCTGCCTGCTTGGCCTTCTGTGTTTTCCTTGTGAACTTTTGTTTGCATAGCTCTTCTCTTCCGTCCCATGTAATTGCATAGCCCACCTTGCTCTTCCTGGGGTCCAAGATGTCTCTCCTACTCCTGAATTTGCACAGCGATCGTGAGAGAAAGTCCCTTGAGTTTCACAGCTCAGGGAGAGAATTGGAAAGAAGAAGGAGAAACAGAGTCCTTAACAGACAAAAGGGAACAGGGATGCTGGGACCCAAGCGGAAGGAAAGACGTCTGAAGGGGAAGAGACCGGAGGCCGTTTTCAGATTGCGTTTTGCTGGGTGAAGGGTGGATCCAGGTCACGCAGATGGAACCCGCGTGCGTACAGTGAAGTCCTGGCGTCCCTCCTGGGTCTCCTGTTGGTTGAAGAAGCCAGGCAGGCAGGAGGGAACGGCCTCTTTGTTAAGACAAAGCAGAGAAGCCACCAGCAGGCGAGGGAAGGGCAAGGGAGAGGATGGAAGGTGCGCACAGCCCAGAATGGGGCGCTGGATATGCCCTCCCCAGCCCAGAGGGGTTCAGGGCAAGAGTATTTCTGGGTGCCTGGGAGGGAGGTCTTCACAGTGCCAGCCGGCCACGGGGTCCCTGAGGTAAGAGGACCCTGTGAACGCAGGCCGTGGGATGGACCAGAAGGCCGGCTTGGCCAGGACAGGGGTGAGATCATTAGACGGGCAAGACCAGCACCAGGAAAGAGGAGGGCACCAAAGCGGGCAGACAAGGAGCAGAAGAGCCTAGAACCGCCTAGAACTCAGGCCTGACCTGGGAACCCTGAATCATCTGAAGACTTCCTTCAAAGTGACCCTTTTAAACGGTGAGCATCTGAAATTCTCCTTGATTTCGCAAGGTTGATCCGCCCCACCCGCCAGCCGAGACCGGGGCTTGAGAGCTCACTGAAGTTACAGGAAAAAGAACATCTGCCCCAGCTCTGCTCACAGGCAGGCCCCAGGCTGCGGGCCAGCGGCGGTCCCCAACCCTGAAGACTCGGGCTTTCACAGAGCTTCAGAGCTGGCACAGTGGCAGGGGTGCCTACACAGCTACACGACAGTCCTGCCTGGTGGCCGCCATGGGCAAGGATGTGGCCACAGCCTTCGTGGGGCCGGTGGGTGACATGCCAACGAAGGCCATGGTGACTATATGATGGACACTCCCCTCCTCCTCAATCTAGCAGCCATGGCATTGGGTCACCTGCTTCAGGCTTTGATGATGCCAAAATGTGGCTCTATCCTCGGGATGAAGGTGGTTTTACAGCGTTATCCAGGCAGCAGCCTGGGCCGCAGGGAGGACAGGGCCCCCGGTTCTCTGCCTTTCCTGTCACTCTCATGGAACTCGAGGAGAGCGCCGAGACAAACGTGTGTGTTCCGGGCGCCCGGCTGGCCCGAAGTCCACCCCGATGTCTAGGACAGCTGTCGGTCTGTCCGTCAAGGACTGGGTCAGGGCATGTGTGTGTCGGGGCGGGGGGGGGTCCTAGAGGGCCCTGCTCTCCCTGGGGGCCAACCATAGTGTCAAGGTGCACACTGACCTTGTTTCCAAGGCGGCCTGAGGCCTGGAGAGTAGAAGCTACCCGCTGCTTCCCCCAGCCACTCAGCTCCCGGGTTGTGGACACACGGTCAGGGAGGAGGCGGTCTGGGGGGGTCAGGGAGTCACTGTCAGAGTCTCCGAACAGGACTGCCTTTCACCTTTGGTGTTCCGCTGCAAGGTTTGCTTAATACATTAAATGGAATTCATCAAATACAAAACGCATTGCAATTTTCCTTTCATTCCTCCAAGAATAGGCACCATTCTAGCCTCACCCCTCTTTTGAATTCTCATAGGTTAGTGCTCCCCTCTATTGTGTGTGTGTGTGAGTGTTAAGAGAAAGGTCCTGGAAGAAGCACAACTAGACTCTGAAACGGAAGTCCAAGCTCCCACACTCGTGAAGGTTGGGAGATGGTAGTTCTCTACTGAGTCCTTCTTCTCAGATGTCTCTTCCAAAGCTCCTCACCCCCACACCCCTGCCTGGCCCCCTTTCCTCTCCTCCCACCCCCACCCCAACTCCTTTCACTTTCTCTCTGTCTTCCCACCTTTGCCCTCACTGGTCTCTCCTGAAACACTCACCCCTCCCTGCATAATTCCTGTTCCTCCTCCCTGTACTTAGATGTCATTTCCTTGGGAGTCCCTGGCTCTGCATTCGGGGGACAGGTCGCTGTTAGGCTCCTCTCACCCCATCCGGACCCTCCCTGCCTCCTGGCCCTGGTCCCACATAATTGTACCGACACCCCGTGAGCTCTGGGAGAGCAGGGACCACTTTGCCCTAATCCAGGGGTGTCCAACCTTGTGGCTTCCCTGGGCCACATTGGAAGAAGAATGTCAAACACACTAACACCAACAATAGCTGATGAGCTAAAGAAGAATCTCATCATGTTTTAAGAACGTTTATGAATTTGTGTTGGGCCATCTTCAAAGCCGTTCTGGGTTGCCTGTGGCCGGCGGGTCGCAGGGGTTGGACAAGCTTGTTCTAATCCCTGCAGTGTCCCTGAGCCATCGTAACAAGGCACCAACACTCAGGGAATGAACCAAAGACGAAGGGGTGGGATCCGTCATATTAATTCTGCATTTCCTCAGTTTAAGTCCCGCCTTTCAGATCATACTTAAGTTCTCGTCTTTTTTTTTTTTGTTATTAAAAATGTTATGACAAACATGTACTTGGTCCAGGTTGACTATTTTGGTATTTTAGCATAAAAGTAACTCTTTGAGTGAGGGATAAACAAAGCCCTTAGGTAAAAGTAATTGGAATCATGAAAAGCAAACAGTTTTCCTGCGAAACCCCGATTTTAAGAGCGGGTCCCCGGCGGCTCCCAGCGTTCACTCCACTTTGGTCTCCGCTTTGTTCCCGGCTGCTGGTGGTTCTCACTGGTAGCTGCTATTAGTGGCGGTGACACATTAATTGAACCTCACTACTTCCAGGTGTGTGGCACACTCCGAGGTCACCAGTGCAGGGGGGTTTCATGTGTATTCAATTACCGCCGCGATATGAAGGAATGCAACATGTCATACGTGAAAGTGTCAATTACCACCCCTTACGGGGCTGCTCACAAGCTAAACCAATCAGCCTCTTCCCTGCGGAGCATGCTGGAAACCGTGTGCGCATGCACGCGCACACATGTGTGCGTGTGTGTGTGCATAGCAGGGAAGAAACAGAGAACCAAAAAGGGAAAAGCTCAAGGGTTGATAAATCCTCCTTGAAAATTCCGGCAGCATACTCCCACTCATTTCACGGTCACACGGTGCCGTGTCGTGAGCCAGACAGGGAGTCGCGCAGCCAGGTGTGCTGACGAAATTCATTCAAGGATTCGGGCATCTGCTAGAAGCCCAGCGATGCTGACGAAATAGCTGTCATTCTCTATGTCAGGGTTATCCTACGGGGCTAACTTATGACCTCCACATTTTAAATGTTTATATTTATCATTCACGTAAATAAAGAGAAGAAATGTACACTTTCCTGCAAGTTGGGGCTCCAGTCGATGAACCTAAAATTGTGGTAGTTTGGCCATCGAAATACGAAATGAACTTCTGTAAGAACTCTCAGAATTAAAGTTTCCTGCCCGGCTTGGCTGATGTGAACTGTAACCGAGCCGTATCCCTTTGGGTTCATTCAGGGGTTCGTGAGGCCATGACACCCTGTGGCTGCCCCAGGCGGCCCCCTTTTGGAGGAATTTTTCTTTCCTTCCTTCCTTTCTTTTTTTTTAAGGCATTTTTCTTAGAAGCCAGGCATGGTTATGTTAATTGGTATTTATTATACCTTCTTCCTTCCCCAAACTCACAGCCATCCATTGCGATGACCGGCCTTCAGTATTACGGGTCTGTATGGAAGAAGTATTAGCTTCCTTTCTCGTGGCAACAAAAAGAGGGTGAACAGTCTCGTTCGAGGTCACCTGACAAATTATTCCATCTTAGAAACCACAGTGGCTTAAGCTCTGCTATTGCTCAAACAAGCCATGTTTCTACTTCCCGATGGGGTGCTGCAGCCCTTTCCCTCTGTTGACTTTTGCATCCATTCATCAGTCAGCAAATACTTGTAAAATACCTACTTTTATATGTGTTGATTGTATGAATCAGATTCTTGGTTGACAGAAGACAGATCGAATTCCAAACCTCAAAACCACACTGAACTCTTATTACTAGGAAAACTCATCATTGTTGGTGCAATTTAATTTCCTGCCCATTTCTCTACTTTTCCGCTGTTTCTGTCTTTTCTTCCAGCTGTTGCCTTCTCAAGGTCTCTTGCTTACTCATGTTGCTCTGTCCTCCAGAATTCGGGCATTGGCTGGCAACTATATTGAACTGGAAGAAACTACCGATGTTCAACCTTTTTTAACTTACACAGCGGGCTACTTCCTATTGTTCAACTTAATAAACGCTGTCACAGGTTTGTGGTTTCTGCAGTTGTAATCAAACTGAACAATATTGTACCTGGAAAAGAATTTTGAAAACAGCATGATGCTACACAGCTAAGCTATGCGTTTCTGCTTTTATTATTAAAGTAACAGTGTTTCCTTCTGTATTTAATTGACAATTTACTTATGAAAGCCCTCAGTTAGAATCTTTTTTTTTTTTTACAGAGACAGAGAGAGACATAAAGAGACAGAAACAGAGAGAGACAGAGAGAAAGGGGAGGGCCCAGAGCCGTCTCCACAGCTGAACTCCATCAGTTTTCAACATGGTTTCATTCCACACAGGTGGGCAGGGGCTGCGAAGGGCAGGAACTGGGCTGGAGGCCTCCCGCATGGAACACACCCCAGTTCAGCATACGGGGCCGCATGGGCCTGGCCCGGGATTCGATCCTTGTTCCCTGGGGCTGCAAAGCAAGCCCTTAACTCTCTGAGCCATCCAGCTTCCCCATCAATTGGAATCTTTTGACGTACTCATTTAGACGTACTCATCAGCTTCACTGTGGCTAAGAGTGGTCCATGGGAGGGAAAAAGAGAGAAGATGTTAATCTCCCCGGCTTCCTCCAATCTCCTGCTGCCCCTGGGTCCATGTCTATCCCTGGGGGGCAGGGTAGCTCCCCTGTACAATCAAGTGCCTTATCCAGCTTCCACCCCCACCCTCTGCCAGGCCGAAGTCAGACCCCGTACCCTGTGGTGTGGATTTCATCCTTCTTTAGTGAGTCCCCACGTGTCAGGAGGAGTCAGGGTCTCTAAACAGAGGCCTGGCCTCGGGCAGGAAAGCCTCATGGGCCCAATGAAGTCGGTCCGCCACTGAGGCTACAGCTGAGGGCCCAGGGCAAGGGGCGGGGGGCAGAGCATCTGAGGGGCACATTCATATATTAATTAATAGTTCCTAATGCCTCCTTGGCTTAGGGCCTTTGAGGACCTCTGGCATTCTTTCCACCTGTGCTCAGAAGTCCACTCGGGCACAAATAATACATCCAAGAGTACAAATGAGGGGCCATGGGGTCCAGGAGATGGAGGAACCATTTGTTAAAAAAAATACTGGTGACACTCACATTTACAAAAGCTCATTCACTTTATGAGCTTGAAGGGCTCGCTGCTAGAGCTAACAAGGTGTTATTTAACCTGATTTTAAGTAACACAAATAAAGGCATTTCTAGATTTCATGTCCTCAGCCACTGGTTCATCAGACACTTGCTGAGAACTCACTGTGGCCTGGTGCCATGCTGGTTGCTTTCCTTAGATCGTCTCCATCAGCACTCACCACGGCCCTGTGGGTAAGTGTAGGACCTCTGTTTCAAAGGTGAAGAAATGGTGGCTGAGGCAGCTCAGGGGACCTGCTGACGGTCAGAAGCTTCCAGGCAGCAAAGCTAGGATTTCCCTCCAGGTTTCTGACTTCCAGTCCATTGCGGTTCTACTGGCCACAGGCCACACGCGGAAGTGAGCGTGGGTCCAGGAGCTGTCCACCGAGGAGTCAGGTCACTTGCGAGGTGTTGAGTCAGGCGTCTGCAGCTCAAGCACCACGAACAGTGAGCTCAAGTGTCTGTGGCCCACGGGAAACTCAAAGAACAGACGATTTAAAATCTACAATGTCTCTGGCCTGCACCTGGCTTTTGTTTGTTTGGGTTTGGGTTTGGTTTTTTTTCCCTAGTAGGTTCACTGTCCTCCTTAGGTTGTGTCTGAGTCAGTGTGAAATGGGACTGTCATGTTGGAGCTCGGCAGCCGAGGTTTGCTTGGCGGAGGTGACAAGAGGGTGAAGGTGAATGTAGGACAGAGGGCCGTGTGGGATGGGACACCTCGCTGGACCTCCCAGAGTTGGAGAAAAACAGGCTCAAAGGTGATGCGGCAGGATGAGCTTGGAGCAGGCGTCTGGGAGGTCTGTTCTGGGACCCGGGAGGCCACCTGTGGATGGAGAGCCGGGGCTGGCAGACAGGATTCCTGAGACACCCAGAGCGCTGGAGGGAGGAGAGGCGTAGCAGTCCCGAGCAAAGCAGAGCCCAAACGAGTTCAGTAGGGACAATCGGGCATTTGGAAGCTCAGAACTGAAGGCCTTTCAGACTATTGTCCAGGTGTAGCTGTCGCCCAACCTCCAGAGTTGAGATGAGTCTAAAGCTGGGTCCTGGTTGGAGGCCCTGGTTGCGATAATTGAGAGACATCAGGTTGGGAAAGAGGTTTTCTTCAACGCAGGCAGGCTCATGAGACAACCTAACCCAAGAGATCAAAGTGTTAACATCATGCACTTCGTCACCTTTTCATTTTATTTTTTAATTTTTTTAAAGATTTATTTGTATTGTGTTTGACAGAGAGAGAGACAGACAGACACAGAGAGAAGGGGGAGGGCCCAGAGCAGTCTCCATAGTTGCACGTCATCAGTTTTCGATATAGTTTCACTCCACAGGTGGGCGCAGGGCTGTGAAGGACAGGAACTGGGCCAGGAGCATCCTGCATGGAGCCCCCTGCATGGAGCCCACCCCGATAGGAACCTACCAGGGGGCACACCCCAGTTCAGCACATGGGTCCCCACGGGCCGGAGCCGGGATTCGATGCTGGGACCCCAGGGCTGTAAGACGAGTGCTCAACCCGCTGAGCCATCCGGCATCTCCATCTTTTTTAAAGACCCGGTTGGCCAATCCTTACCAGAGCCAAGACCTGTTTTGCGCTAGGCGTGGCCTCATGAGCCCTCATATCAGCCACCACAGGAAGAGCGAGGGGCCCAGCCTGTCACAGCGGGTTTGGAATGACGCTCCTGAATCACTGAGGTCCCCCAGGGACTTGGACTGGAGATGGAATCAGGAGAGAAGCTGGTTAAACCACTTTACCCTGCACCCTGGGGGTCACCCGAGTCCTGAAGCCCGGATTTCATTGGCGACTCGCTTCTTCTCTTTCTTGCGTCCCCGGAAGGTGCTGTGGGCACGTCCCCCTCACGCCAGGCTGGCTTGAGATCAAGCCTGCGATCGGAAGACCCCTCCTTTCTGAGTCACTGAGGTCTCTCCTTGGAGTCCCCTCCCCCTTGACAAATAAAACAGGGCATGGAGATCATTACGCTGCACATTATTAGGCAAAATTGGATTAATTAACCTCGTCTGGCCTCTCGGCTTGGGAGACAGAAAAACGGGGTCTAGTTCAAATGCAGCATTTTGAAAATGTCAGCCATGACTAGGTGATAAATATTTATAAATCTATACGCCGCATATCAACAGGGTGGCCAGTGTATGTTTTACATGTAAGTACACAAAGGCACTCTGTTGTTAACATGCACTCAAAGCAGCAGCCTTGAAAGGGCCATTATGGCTTGTACTATGAATGTTTATTAAGAATAATATGCAAAACGCGGCTCCGTCTGAATGGGCCCATTGACGGGGTATCGGAGCAGCCAGGGCTGGGATGGCGGACGGTCAGGAATGATAATAATATTCCCACAACAAGGCTAGGCCCAGGCTGAGGGAGTGGTGTGATGTGTCAGGGCCCTGCCGCTTCTGGTTGCGGGTGTTTGTTCTGGAAACATTGACTTAGGACTTGAGTGTGTCCTGAAACCATGGCGCTTCGGCCCTGAGTCACGGAACCATGTAAAGGATTTCCCCCCTCGAGCTGAGTTCCCAGCAGTAATTGGAGTTCTAGATGTGTGTCCCAACTAAGTCCTCCCCTCCTCCCCATCCTCCAAGTAGGAAGCGGGTCCTGGGGCTTTTCCCACATCGGTCCCTCCCCAGCCTCTCCCCTGCTTTTCTTAATAGAAACCTTTCAGCTTGGTTCCTCCTGAGCATTGCAGGATCCCCTCTTGGTTTTAGGAGACTTTTCATTCATTTACTCCACCAATATTTACTGACTACTGTGTGCCCGACACAGACCAAATGCTGAGGCTGCAGTGGAGGGGTAGATGAACCACAGGCATGGTCCTTACTCACACTCCTAGGAGGAGACATTAAAACCAAACAAAACAGACAGGAAACATGGGATGCCTGGATAGCTCAGTGGACCTCGATCTCGAGGTCCAGGGATCAATTCCTGGCCCCGGCCCGTGCAAACCCACATGCCGAACTGCGGTGCAACTGGTAACCACCACCTTGGTAAAGACTCTCCCCTCGCACGTGGGAGGCCCCCAGTAAGGTTCCACCCCACGCAGCCCCACGTCCACCTGTGTGGAACGAAACCATGTCACAACTAATGATGTACAACGATGGAGACTGCTCTGGGCCCTCCCCCTTTTCTTTCTCTTTTTCTCTCTCTCTTACCTTCTCTAAAACAATAAAATAAATCTTAAAAAGAAAAAAAAATAAAAAAGACAACCAGTTGACAAAAAACAAGGATGACACCAGAGAGGGATGTGTTACCAAATTGAGTCAAGAAAGCCCACCTTGTTAAGGAAGGTTGGTTGGGTGTGTGTTGGGGGGTAGAACTTCCGAATGGAACTCCAGGAAGTACCTCCAGGAGTGCTGAGGGGGCTGAGAGGTGACTGCCTTCCAGAGCCTCACAGAACCTCTGAGGCGGGAAGAGCCTTCAGGCAAAAGAGCAAAGGCAACTTAGCCTGTTCAAGGATCAGCAAGGTAGAGAGGTTAGTGTGACAGAAGCCAGAGAGCAAGGGGCAGGTGACCAGGGCGCCAGAGGACTCCCACCCCGGATGTTAGTCGGGGCAAGTGGGAAACCGCTTCTGGGACTCTGGCTCCTGTAATCTGGACCTGCTCAGCCACCATCAGTAGCTACGAGCACTTGGGGAAGCCAGGAGAAGTTTTCCAGGCTGTTGATTCAAAATCGCTCTGGTTGACTGGTTTACTTAGTAACATCTGGGATAAAACCAGGGTCCATGGATTTGGGCTGTTTTCCCCTATTCCGTATTTGAGTTTGAGCTTCACTCTGTCTGCCATGACATTTTTCATCACAAGGCTTCATAGATCCCTCTTTATTTCATCTCAGTTCACCTGGAGGCCTCCAAGGTGACCTATTTCCCCTCAGACCCTCCTTGGCTCACTTATCACTCAGCCTGGTTGAAAGAGAAAATTTAAAGACTCAACTTTGTTTATTATTCTAAGAACAGTTGACATCATGATCAATATATCTGGACAGAAGCTATTAACATTTTAATGAGTTACTCAGTAATAGTCCAACGATGTGTCCATGAGTCATGGCCCCTTTGATTAAGGATGTACTTGGGAAACTACTGTAAATATATAGAAGAAAGGTCCCGAATGGGGACCTGTCACCCATCAATTCCGGGAAGGACACTGAGGATTCATGAATAAAGAAGCTCACAAGGTGACTATCCCTGGGCTATGTAGTTTACTATAAGAGACGTAACCTTTGAAAATGCCATTGGTCTCCAGTAAATGACAAACAAAGGGGCCTACCTTTGTCAATTGTCACGTGTGTGTGTTTGTTGGGGGCGGGTGGAGCGGGGCTGCTATGGATAAGGTGGAGGTCTGTACTTCTAGACTCGGATCTGGGAGAGCACAGTGAGGGAAGGATAAAGCTTTGGAGCGGAAAACACACCTAGAAAAAGGGAAAGCTATTGGGAAAGAGGACTGGGCAGCTCTGAGGGGCAGAGTGGGGGTGACAGAGGACAGCAGAAGGACAAATACCCACATGGTTGCAGCCCAGTGTGTTGAATGCTTTGGCATGAAGACCCTTTGGGGTCTCCTCTTCCTTTTCTTTCAACTCCTTAAAATTTCCTGGTTGGGGAAAGCTGGGATGGCTCAGCGGGTAAAGCGCTCGCTTTGCAGCCCTGGAGCCTGAGGATCGAATCCCGGCCCCGGCCCATGTGGACCCATATGCTGAGCTGGGGTGTGCCCCCAGTTCAGTTCTTGCCGGGGCCTATGTGAGAGGCTCCCGGCCCAGTTCCTGCCCTGCGCAGCCCTGTGCCCACCTGTGGAGTGAAACTATATGGAAAACTAATGTCAACTATGGAGACTGCTCTGGGCCCTCCCCTTTCTCTCTGTCACTGTCTGTCTCTCTCTGTCAAAAATAAATAAAATAAATCTTAAAAAAATAATAATTTCCTGGGCAGGTAGGTACTCTTGGGGTCTCTCTATTTGATTAGGGTCTAGACAGCTGTAGGAGAAAACCCACTCTGCCCTATCGCTGGGACTTTTGTCTCCGGAAGTCAAACTAAATTCTGTGTTTGTGCCAAGTGGAAGACATCTGTTCATGTGGGCACTCGGGCGAGGGAGGACTGTAAGAACCAGCTTGCCCTCTGGCACAGATGCGGGACCCATGGTTTGCTCTTGGGCGTGGGGATGGGATGGGAGACTAGGGGAGATAAACGGGCATCACTGGTAGTAATCACCCTGTGAAGTCTCTAATGATGAGCCATTTGACTCATGGCCCAGAGCTTGGGGGATGTGGGCTTCAGCAGGGCAGAGGAGAGAAGGGGGTAAGTAGGGGTGGGGTAGAGTTGAGGCTGAGCCGAGGGAAGTATCCCAACGCATTAATGCAGTGCTGTACCAGTAGAGGGAGCTGGGTGAGATGAGGAAGGACTAGAGGGAATGAACCAGAGCGCTGTGTTACCCCTCCATGCAGTCTGCGAATGCCAAAGAAATGAGTTAGAATAGACCCAACACATCCCATCTACTTGGCCCTTTTGCTTTCATGTCTCTTTCCTGGAAATAGGTCGACGGTGATGTCCAAATGGCCTGGGTGCAATCGCAGCACACCTGTTCACTAGCTCCGGGCTTACCCATCTGGATCACACCCGTCTGGCAGGTGCAGAGTGTGACTGATAATATTGTCGCCACTCTAGAGAGTTATAACGCAACCAAATGAGAGAATTCGTGTGAAGCGCTCAGCACGGTGCGCTGTGTGGCAAATAAATGCTGTCCAGGATGGCAGCTTGTAATGTTGCTAAGGACGGTGACCCTGGACTGTTCGTGCCTCCTAGTTGATGAGGCAAAATCATAAGCCAGATGGGGAAGGAAGAGATGGGTAATTAGAGAGGGACACCCCCCAAACAGAACTATCTTCTGGAGGGCAGCCCCTTGTAGGACAGGCTTCCCCTGCTAGGCGAGTGTTCTAGGAACCCATCTGCATCCGTGTATCTGCTGGTGTTGGTGTGAGAGGCTGTGTTTGGCTTCAGTGAATTTTTTTGGAGACTCTTTCAAGGCGTTTGCTCATTTCACAATGGGTCATTTACACCAACAATGTGTGGCATGACAACACACCTGCCCACACCGCGCTGAGTGTTCAGCAGTTTTTGACCAAATACAGCATGAGCCCCGGAACCCCACCCTCCCTATTCACCCAATCTCGCCCTGAGTGACAGTCTTGTCTGTTTGTTTGTTTGTTTCCCCATGAAAAAAAGTCCTCAGAGGGAAATGTTTTGTGAATGGGGAAGAGATGAAACAAAAAACAGCAGAATCACTAAAAGGCATAAAAATCAAAGAGTACAAAACTTTTAAGCAGTGGAAAAATCATCTCAGGTGTATTGCATCAAACGGAGAGTAATTTGAAGGCGACTGAAGTTTAAAGATGTAAGAACAAATGCATGATTTTTTAATAAGTAAGTTCTGGGATTTTTTTGGGTCCCCCCCCTCACCCCCTTGTATATAGAGATATTGTCATTCAGGTAGTTGGAGAACAGTAGGGCTGGCAGCAACCTCACGATGGTTCATTTCCTCTGAATTGACAGGTCATTGGTCCATGTCTCCGTTATTCTGAATTTTAACCACGTTTGACCCCGTGACTACAACGGACTTCTGTTTTGGGCAACATGGGGGACCAAGCTGATATGGAACAGTTCTAGACACAAGTGCCTACTAAAGCTGGATAACTAAAGCAATAAAAACATCATGGCTGAAAGAAAGGGCAAGTCCCAGTGCTAGAAATGCAGAGCACAGGAGAAGTCGGGGGCGGGGGGGGGGTGAGTTGTAGAGCGTGATTGATAATCTATCTCTGAAGTTGGAGCACGCAGGGCTGAGGGCCGCCTGAATTAGGTCTTAGCACCCAGTTGTTGGTTTTTTACGATTTATTTATTGTTTTTGACAGAGAGAGATACAGAGACAGAGACAGAGAGAAGGGGGAGGGCCCAGAACAGTCTCCATAGTTGCACATCATTGGTCTTTCCACATAGTTTCATTCCACAGGTGGGTGGGGCTGCACAGGGCAGGAACTGGGCGGGGGTCTCGCCCCGGTGAGAACTGAACTGGGGGCGCTCCCCAGTTCAGCATGTGGGTCCACACGGGCCGGGGCCGGGATTCGAGCCTCGGTCCCCGGGGCTGCAAAGTGAGCGCCTAACCCACTGAGCCATCCCGGCTTCCCAGCACCCAGTTTTAATAGCCGTGTAAGGACAGGCGACCCGGACCTCAGATTTTCTGCATAAAGTTAGGACCCTCCAAAGGCAACACCCTCTATATATCAGGGACTCAGAGGCCAAGAAAGCTCCCCCCGAACCCATCTAAGGCTCAAAGCAGCAGGGCTACGTCATCCAGAAGGAAACCGCAACTCCCAGTTGAAGCCGGTCGCCAGTTACTGCGGCCGTCTCCTCAGCTGTGTGGCGAGGACTCCTTAAGCGCAGAATTCACGTGTCATCGGCGTCTGGCTCGTGCATCGCGAGGCACCTCACAGAAGCAAAGAGGCTGCTCTGCAGGCCATGCCCGCAAACGAGGCATCTCAGAGGCCCCTCAGACAAAGCCATCGCCCAGGAAGCTAAGCTCACAGCAATGGCAGGAAGTGTCCGCAAATGTCACCAGGGTGGCTGGGCGGCAGGGTCAGCAGGCAGGAGGCCAGTCGCGTGCCAGCCACTGTGCGGGCGGCTGGGGAGGGGGCGCTGCCCCCCGGAAGGGCTCCTGAAGGATGGATCTAAAACACTGGCTGAGCACAGTCCCCCCTGCGGCTATTTAGGAATTTTCTTTCTGACCCCAAAGGATGATAGTCACACAGGACACATCTAAGATACAACCTTCTCAGAGGCGCTGAAGTTTCCCCACAAGGTTTATCCGTGTAGGGGGCATGCGTGACTTTCGGCTCCCCAGCACCCTCTGTCCCTGCCTCCTGGTAGCAGACACCCCCTTGTCTGGTTCTGGCGAGACTGCCAACCACATACCCTACTCCTAGGCGCAGCTATGGGTGGACACACGAAGCCTGCTCGGCCAATCCCAGTGACCCCCTGCTCCCCTCCCCGGCCATAATGAGTGGAGGGAAAGGAAGCAGCAGCCTCAGATTTATTGCAAACCGGGTAGCCCTGCTTCAGAACCCACCACGGGGCGTGAGCAGGGAGCTTCTTTGGGGTGAGCTAGGGGAGCGGCCTAAGGCAGGGTCCCTGGCGAAAGGCCTGTGAGTTAGCTGCTCACCAGCATGCCAGCCACCCCCAGCCCGACGGGGGGATCATGTCAGCTTCAGACAGGCCTGGGGGCTTGCGGCTCACCCTGGAAATGACAGGAACAAAAAACCTGACTGATAAAAATAACGCTCAGCCAACAGCTTGTGTCTACAAATTGCAGTGAAGCAGCCACTGGCATTTCCAAATAAACACGGTCCCCATTTCCATCTCTGTGCGAATTCATGTAATGTCCCCCGACAGCTGACAGCCCGTATCCCTCTTCCGGCACTGGAATGAGAAATGGCACGTCATCCAACCCCGAGCACAGATGTGGAGTCAACGGGCCGAGTGTGGCTGCCCGAGGAGGCTGCTGCTAGGGTCACATTCTACTAAAGGGACGTCAGATGCGTGTGGCGACACGGCTGTGAAGGAACACCCCAAAACACATGCTCTTCCCTAAGCGCCCCCACTTCTGAGTTGATGACGTGCCTCCTAGAGAGAATAGATCTAAATGTTCTGGAATGGTGCCCTCTCCCGTATGCCCCAAGCAATTTTTTCTTATCAAGACTTTTTAATGGACGACTGCACTGCAGAGAGAGAATAGAAACTGGTCCTTCTACATCAGGTGTTACTCTCCTTTAAAAAAAATTACCACCGTAGATACGAAGAGAGAAGCCACAAGAGGTAGAAACCCGCAGTAGAAGTTCTTTAAGGCCTTTGAGTCAGTGGAGCCAATTATCTTTCTTCAAGTTGAAATGTTTTTAAAGAAATGTTTATGATTGATTCCAAATGTTAAATATAATTAGCGTGTTACGTATGTTATTATTCATTTCAATTTTTCTGGTTAAAGAATAAATCTCACCAGGACTTTCACGTCAAAAAATAAATTAGGGGGAAGCCGGGATGGCTCAGTGGGTTGAGCGCTCACTTTGCAGCCCCGGGGACTGAGGATCGAATCCCGGCCCCGGCCCGTGCGGACCCATATGCTGAACTGGGGAGTGCCCCCAGTTCAGTTCTCACCGGGGTGAGACCCCAGCCCAGTTCCTGCCCTGTGCAGCCCCATGCCCACCTGTGGAATGAAACTATGTGGAAAAACCAATGATGTGCAACTATGGAGACTGTTCTGGGCCCTCCCCCTTCTCTCTGTCTCTGTATCTCTCTGTCTGTCAAAAACAATAAAAATAAATCTTTAAAAATATATTTAAAAAAATTAAAATAATAAAAATAAATTAATATCAAAATCCAGAAATGTGTTTTGTGTTCTGTGTTACCAGAAAGGAGTTTTATTATTAAGATATAAGTACAACTTGCAAGAGATATCCAGGTGAAATCAAAAGGTTAAAATTATGACCTCTTTTCAGGTTGCAAATAATGTGTGTGTGTGTGTGCGCGCACGCGCGTTTTGAGGTGAAAGTCACGCAACACAAAAATAGCCATTTTAAAATGAAAAATGTTGGGGAAGCCGGGATGGCTCAGTGGGTTGGGCACTCACTTTGCAGCCCTGGGGACCGGGGATCAATTCCCGGCCCTGGCCCGTGCGGACCCATATGCTGAGCTGGGAGCTCTCCCAGTTCACTTCTCTCTCTGTCTCTGTCTCTGTCTCTCTCTCTCTCTCTGTCAAAATAAACAAAAAAAATACACATATATTTAAAAAATAAATAAATAAAATATTTAAAAAAATAAAAAATAAAATGAAAAATGCAGTGGTATTTAGTACATTCACAATGTTGTGCAGACAAACCTCCCTTTAGTTTCAAAACTCTTTCATCACCCTCCAAAAGAAACCCATTAAGCAGTTACTCCCCATTCCCCTCTCCCTCCAGCCCCGGGCAACTACCAATTTGCTTTCTGTCTCTATAGATTTGCTTATGGTAAACATTCATATAAATGCAGTCATCCAATATGTGGTCTTTTGTGTGTGGCTTCTTTCACTCAGCATAATGTCTTCAAGGTTCACCCATGTTGTAGCAGGTTGCAGAACTTCTCTCCTTTTTCATGGCTGAGTAAGATTCCACGGTGTGTATAGAGAGTGCGCATGGTTTCTTTCAGAAGTGACTTTGACTTTGTTACATTGGTCTTCTGTGAGTAGGAAGTCTTTTTGTCCTTACATGTCATGCCTGGTTTTATGCGCTCAGCAGAAGGTGGCTCCCTGGCAGGGAAGTGATTAAATACCATGGTAAAACTCCCTTCCACCTACACCCTAGAACCACAGCGGGGCAGAGAGAGATCATCAAGAAACTTCTGCAGCAGCATGAGAAGAGTATGTTAGAGCAAGAGTAAGATTGACAGTGAGGTTTATGCTGCAGATGTTTTGAGCTTGTGGGTCATCCATTGCTATGAATGGAGTTTAGACCCACAGAGTTAAGCAAACAGTAAGTAAAGAAATAAATTTGGGGCTGGGATTCTGGCAGATTAGGGGAAAAGTAATTCAGTTAGTGTTCTTGGGGTGTGCTCCTAAAATAAACTATAGGACAGTCAGGGGAGACTGTGTGGAGAAGGTGACACGCAAGTTCAAAGCATTGTAGCTAACTCTATGAAGGCTAATGAAGTACTACTATCTGAAATGCTCTTCCCAGCAAAGTTTCCTTCAAAGAAAGTGGTTCTCAGCTGTGGGCCATTTGTCTCCCCATCTCAGGGACACTGGCACTCTCTGGAGACATTGTTGATGGTCACTACTGAAGGGTGAGCTCCTGGCATTTAGTGGGTAGAGGCCACGGGTGCAGCTAAACATCCTCCAAGGCTCTAGACAGCACCTCCCCCGAACCCCTAACCCATGACAAAGCGACTGAGGCCACCATGGGAATGGCGCTGGTCTGGACAGACAGATGGACTTCTGCCGCAGACCCTGGGACCAAGGTGGATCCGTCTGCCCTTTTCCCTGGCAGCATCGGTCAAAGGGCAGACCACACAGACTCCAGCAAGAGCAGATGGGAGCACCTGGCATGCCTACCCAGCAGCCGGGGCACCATTTGCCGACAGGGAGTTAAGAAAGAGAAAGTTGGGGAAGCCGGGATGGCTCAGTGGGTTAAGCGCTCACTTTCCAGCCCCAGGGACGGAGGATCGAATCCCGGCCCCGGCCCCGGCCCCGGCCCGTGTGGACCCACATGCTGAACTGGGGAGTGCCCCAAATTTGGTTCTCACTGGGGCGAGACCCCGGCCCAGTTCCTGCCCTGTGCAGCCCCGCCCACCTGTGGAATGAAACTATGTGGAAAAACCAATGATGTGCAACTATGGAGACTGTTCTGGGCCCTCCCCCTTCTCTCTGTCTCTGTATCTCTCTCTCTCTCTCTCTCTGTCAAAAACAATAAATAAATCTTTAAAAAAAAAAAAAAGAAAGAGAAAGTCGATGATTTGCACTAATGGGCGCAACCTACTCCCAGGCCGCAAGGGACGAGGGAAAGGAAACACATCCCAAGAAATTCTGTTTATGGTGCAGGAAGGGTTTAGTGACTGTACGGCTCACATTACCATTTGGATATCAGTTTCATCATCATCAACCTCCAATTTCCTGTTTTGCTTATCTTAGAATTACTTCTAATTTTTTTTTTCAATGTTTGCACAGCCCATGTGGCTTTGGCTTCAAGTTGATTAGATATGGAACTGGGGTATAATGGGTTAGAATGCAGGAATTGTTTGCTTTGTAACATATTTAAGAAAGACATGAAAGAAGCTGCAACGATGGGGGAGAGATAGTGTATGTTTACAGTCTTATTCTTTCTACTATCGGAAAAGACAACCTATTTAGGAGTGTGGATTATGGCTCTCAGTCCCTTTTTTATTTTTTTTCACATTAGGGTTTTTCTGAGTTACAAATCCCTGCAGATTTGTGGGCTGTTAGAGGTGCACTTGTACAGTCCTTTTTCCTTTTAACCTTTCCCACCCCTGGGGTTGTTTTATCTTTCCTCTTCATTCAGATGTTTCCCCCATGAGCCAATCCATGCACCACATTTTCCTGTATTGCCTGCACAACCAGGAACATTACTCAAATTAGCCCTGTGAAACTGAAGGCCTGTGGCTATGGTCGTTAAACACCGATCCACCGGGCATGATGCTCAGCATCCGGACATCCTACTTCAGCTTATAGTTTGGCAAATTTATACATTTTCTTGACCATTTCATACTACCACGCAAAGGCACATCTGCCCTTTGTTAGAGGCTCTGTGGCCAGGGGACCCTCTGGTCAGGTCTCCACACACCTTAGTGGCAGGGGCCTGGAACCGAACCCTGGACTTCATGATTGCAGGCAAGCGCTCAGCTGCTGAGCTATCCCAGCATCCCCACACACTAGCTTATTATAAGCAACAAAAGAATCCTTCAGCTTCCACTTTCTCGGAGGCACTGAGAACCAAATGTATTTAACCCAGAAATTAAATTGAACCTTTTTTTTTTTTAATTAGTGTAAAAACGTATTAATGGAGAAGCCAGGATTGCTCATCAGGTTAAGCGCTCACTTTGCAGCCCCTGAGTGGGAGGATCGAATCTCAGTCCTGCCTGTGTAGACCCATATCCTGAACCGGGGTGTGGCCCACAGTTTGGTTCTCACCAGGCGAGCTTCCTATGTGAGAGGCCCCCAGTTTGGCCCCCAGGTATTGGGGGCATGCCTCCCATGCGGGAGGCCCCCACCTGGTTCCTGCCCTGCATGGCCCCCCACCCACCTATGTGGAATGAAATTATATAAAAAAAAACTGATGACATACAACTATGGAGACTGCTCTGGGCCCTCCCCCTTCTCTCTGTCTCTCTTTGTCTCTGTCTCTCTGTCAAAAACAATAAAATAAATCTTTAAAAAAGCATATTGGGAAGCCAGGATGGCTCAGTGGGTTAAGTGCTTGCTTTGTAGCCCCAGGGACCGAGGATCGAATCCCGGCCCCGGCCCTGGCCCGTGCAGACCCATATGTTGAACTGAGGAGTTCCCCCAGTTCAGTTCTCACCAGAGCAAGACCCCGGCCCAGTTCCTGCCCTGTGCAGCCCCGCGCCCACCTGTGGAATGAAACTATGTGGAAAAACCAATGATGTGCAACTATGGAGACTGTTCTGGGCGCTCCCCCTTCTCTGTCTCTGTATCTCTCTCTCTCTCTGTCAAAAACAATAAAAATAAGTCTTTAAAAAAGCATATTAATAGTAGTCAAAAGGATCCCATGAATTAGTCAATAAAAGGGTTAGGAGAGAATACAGGTATTTGTATTTTTAATCAAAACAGAGCAAGGCCCAGACACCGCTCTTACTTGCAAGCCGGCTTCTAGGATTTACCGTATTTTTCGCTCCATAAGACGCACCTGACCTGCCTGGACCCGCTCTCCTTCCATGCAGTCCCTGCTTTCTGATCTGGCTGCAGGCTTCCCCACAGCATCATGAAGGTCCCCAACGTGCACTCTTCTTTGTAGTATTCGCTCCATAAGACACACACACTTTTCCCTCCACTTTTTTGGGGGGAAAAGTGCATCTTATGGACCAAAAAATACGGTACTAGTTGGCTGGAGAACTGGTCGACCTGGACGTGGCCTGCATATAAACGTTGAGTTCCTTGGTTGCACAGGGTTTTAAACAGTCCTATTTCACCACTGCCATTGAAACCAGTGGACTTTTTTTACTCTTTTATTGAAGAAATTCCTCTTGAGCACCATTCTTTCTCTCGCTGCTCATAGTTGAGCTTGAATGTAATTCTGCATTAAAGTTGATAGTAAATTAGTAGATAATAAATAACCTCTACTCTAAGGTGACCAGACGTCCCGCTTTTGGCGGGACAGTCCTGATTTTTAACAATTTGTCCCGCATCCCACGGCATTTTAAAAAAGTCCCGATGTTTGGAAAGAATGCACGACAAGCTAGGGAACGGCGGGAGATAGACCCAATTTTTAATCAAGAACCCCCTCCCCCCCTGTCAATGGTGTCCCACTTTACCAGTGTTAACATATGGTCACCTTACTCTACTCAGTCCCCACGGCAGCCCCCTCAGAGACAAGAACACATCCAACTCTCTTTCATGTTAATCGTAGGATTATGTTGGCTGTTGGAAATCCCCACCTCCAGCCCCATGTCTGTTGAGGCTCCCTTTTATCTAAAAGGTATAAAGAAATGAAAATAGCACATATACTCTCGGCATGAAGTGTGGACTATGAACTACTGTTAAATGTCATGCCAGTATTTGATATCTCAACACTCAGGATTTGCTTTGATAGCTGTGTGTGACCCCCTCACAATCTGATGGTGTCACATAGTTCAGCTGGGACCGTGTCTCAGGTGGTCTCCTCAGCAGGCCGGTCAGGGTGTGACCCATCCAGGTAGATGATGTGTATGCACACCAGCAACTGTGCAGGACACACTGGGCTGCTTTGCAATTTCAGGGCTTCCGACATCTCGTTCACAAAACGATGGTACAGACTTTGGACAGCACTCCCCAAGTAGTAACACCCAACAACTGTCTCCAAGCATCGCCAAATGTCACCTCCACACACACACACACCCAGCAGGATGGCCCCTGGTTGGGAATGACTGGTTTATAGTTACAACTGTTGGATGAATAAAAAGCAAAACTAACAAACACTGAGAGAGGGTGGTGGTTATCATAAATAAGCTAAATAAATCACTCATCTTTCATAGTTATAAGTTGTAAGATTTTGGTCTAAAGCTGATACACTAAGAAATGTTGGGGAAGTTAGGATGGCTCAGTGGGTTGGGCGCTCACTTTGCAGCCCCAGGGATCGAATCCCAGTCCCGGCCCGTGCGGACCCATATGCTGAACTGGGGAGTGCCCCCAGTTCAGTTCTCACGGGGGTGAGACCCCGGCCCAGTTCCTGCCCTGTGCAGCCCGGCGCCCACCTGTGGAATGAAACTATGTGGAAAAACCAATGATGTGCAACTATGGAGACTGTTCTGGGCCCTCCCCCTTCTCTCTGTCTCTGTAGCTCTCTCTCTCTCTCTCTCTCTCTCTCTCTCTCTCTCTCTCTCTCTCTCTCTCTC